>VDFB02255347.1:0-85490 GCA_007258455.2 Sequoia sempervirens | reverse complement strand
TAGCCGTTGCACCAAACACAGCGGTCAATAGCATATATAGCATTGCTTTTTTTTGTTGTTAAACGGTTCGGGTATTGGTTATAAAGTGAGGCCGGTGGGGTTGGAACCGCTGACCCCACGGCCACTAAAGTATATAACTGCCGATAGACCATGCGACATGCCTTGAAAGTATATGGCCGTAGTTTTATTTTGTTAAGGTTTTGTCAACCGAGCCATAACCAAATGGCTTAATAAAGCCATAAACAAGTAACACCAACTCTAACAATCTAAACCAAAAGCCAAATGGAGATATCAGAGATGTTGTACGAGGTCATAAGGGAGTTAGGCATTTATTTTGGTAGTTAAGCCTAATAAGGAAAATTGTATGTATAAAAAGAGGGGGTATAGGCCTTTTTTTTCCAAGTCCAGGTGGTGAGAGTGAGAGAATGCCCGGGAGATTTTGAAGACATTTCTGCACATCAGAGTAATGTCATGCTGCTGTGCTTGAAGGAGATAGTCTTGAAGCAATTGTAACTGTTTTGGAGTATAATCGGATCGGTCCTCCGTTGGAGAGGGGCCCGGAGACGTAGTCCTTAGGGACGAACTCCATTATCAATTGCGTTTGTCTCCTCTTTATCTTCTCTCTTTCTTTTCAGTTCATTATCTTGGCATTTATATTATGTTAATTTGTTCATTTGAGCATTGTAATTAAGTGATCATTTACGTTAAGCATTCTATAAGCAATTGTCCTAGATCCTAAATGGTCGAGGAGATTCATGGGTATTGATGCTTGGCTCCCTCGTAGAAGTGAGTGCCATGCAGGGGAGCTAGTGGGGTCAAGCATCTAGTCATCCGCTAAGAATAAGTGTGGTTGGGGTAAAACCTGCGTGGAATCCAAAAGAATATTGTCCTACATAGCCTTAAGATTGTACATGTTTGATGTATCTTTACCAATGTGTTTTTAAACCAATTTCAATCACAAACATCACCTGTTGAAAGTGGAAACCTTGATTCAGAAAAAAAACATTCATTGAAACAACCAACTGTCTAGCTAGAAAATCTGAAAAATCAAACAAAATTCCAACAAACTGTGTCATCTCCATAGTTCAGCGAATTCGCTGCATCTTATAGCGCATCTATGTGTTCTTTTAGCGCATCCAACTGCTATTTTTGTGCATCTATGCAAAAATCTAGCGCATTTGTCCTCTATTCTAGTGCATCGAAACAATCTTTTAGCACATTCATCCAATATTTTAGCGCATCTGTGTAAAAATTTGGCATGTCTATCCTTTGTTCCAATGCATTCAAGCAATCCTTTAGCACATTTGTGCAAAATTCTGGCGCATCTGTCCTCTGTTTCAGCGCATTCAAGCAATATGTTAGCACATCTGTGCAAAACTCTGGTGCATCTGTCCACTATTCTAGTGCATTCAATCATTCTGTTAGCACATTTGTGCAAAACTATAGTGCATACATCCTATGTTTCAGTGCATCTGTCAAGTTTTGTAGCGCATCCAAGCTCTATTTTAGCACATCCATTAAATACAAAAACCCGAGAGTTAAACTTGTCTTTTATCTCGTAGTTTGAACCATAATTCAAAATTTTCTCAAAATTCAACACCATTATTTAGCTACAACAGAGTTTAATCATGTGCTTTATCAAATGATTTCATGAAAGATTAAAATCTGAAAACCAAAGTCCAAAGTTCTTAGTCCAAGAGAACATAAAAAATGTCTCACAACACTCTACGAATTTAGAGAGAGGTTGGTCTTCAATTTCTACAAAAGAGCTTCAAAGAACAATCCCAACTTGTACTCATTTTACTATTGTAAAAACCAAGACTTTTCCAAAGATTTGAGTATCTCATTTAGGAAGAAAATTTGTCTTCGGTCTCATGGTTTTAACCAAAATTTTAATTTTTTCTCAAGTCCAAAATCATTCCTTAGGTACCTTAGAATCTAAACTTGTTAAAATGGACCTCTACAAGTGGAATTTTCCAACCTAAACCAAGATCTAACATCTCAAAGTACTAACATAATCAAATTTATCACACCTTTGATTATTAAGCCTAGTTTCATCATCAGGATTTATCACCCTCTCATCACAAAATGAAGCTATATAATCAAATCAAACTTAGTCTCATTAGAATTTGTCATTCTATTTGACTTAGTTGTAATCCTTGGTACTCTTCCAAACTTAGATCAAAGTTTAGTCTAAACTATAACACTTGTATGCCCATTCAAACAAGGTTACAAAAACAAAAACTCAAGGAAAAAGGACTTGAAAATCAAAACATAAAAAAGCCAAACATTGAAACTTCAACCATTGGAACTCCAAACATTGAAATTCCAACCATCGAAACTCCAATCATTGAGACTCAAAACACCGAAACTCAAAACAGTGAAACACAAAACACAATGGCGAAGGCTAAAGAGAATCCTTTCTGTGGACTCAACAACACTAAATGGGAAGAAATAACCGAAGAAGAAATCCAATATGCTGAACAAGACCCCAATTTCCACAAATGTTTGGAAAAGATTTTCAAAAGAAATGGGGAAAAATACCTCCTTATGTTAGCTAAACAAGGTGCCAAATTTCCAAAGGACTTTGATGTGAATTGATTGAAAGCACCACCCAAAAAGCCCAAAAATGATCCTGAATAAGTGGTTTCTCTAACTCACCAAATGAAAAACCTTCAACAACAAATTCTTGATATGCAAAGGGGAACCTCAAAACGATACTTGATCCAAGATATTTTTCCTTATCCATTTGATCAAAGTATCCACATGATACCCTTTCCCAAACATTGTGAATTCCCCAAGTATGACAAATACAACAACAAAACTGATCCGATAGACCATGTGAGGGATAGGACCATGAGTCTTGAATTTGCATATGAGGAAATATATTTGATGAGATTATTCCCAAGGAGCTTAGGTGGACATTGTATTGAATGGTTCTCCAAATTCACCCCACCAATTAACACCTTTGAGGAATTAGTCAAGAAGTTCATCACCCAATATTCTTACAACATCCAACCTGACATCGCTATGAAAGATATTTGTAACTTGAAACAAAAGAAGGGTGAATCGTTCCTTGTATTCTTGCAAAAATGGAGAAGGTTATTTGCACGATATTCTCATCCCGTACCCAAAAAGGAAAAGATAGCAATCTTTATTAACAACCTTAATGATGAGATGAGTTATAGATTGGAATTGCAATGTCCCCCAACCTTCTAAAAATTGATTGAGAATGGGATTAAGATCGAATATTCTTTAGTCAAGAGAGGAGTCATCAAGATATACAATGAAAACAACTCATCAAACTCCTCCAAAAATTACAATAGTGGCGATAAACCCAAGTTTTGGCAACGAAACAAGAATGTTGGAAACAATGATGGTGCAGTTGAAATTCAAAATGCAAAACCTGTATTCAACCTAACTGCAGCTGCCACCAAAACTAATCAGAATAAAAATCCCCCCAACAATAAAAGCAAAAATCAAAGCAACAACCAAGGCAACAACCAAAATGTCAACCAAAGCAACAATCAAGGTAATGTTAGATCTAGAACACCATCGTATCAAGCATCCTCAAATCAAAGGAGGTTCACACCTTTTGGGAAATCACTAGAATCAGCATTAACAGAACTTCTCAAAGCTAAGGTCATAACTCTACCAGAAGCAAGAAATTGGGAACCACAAGTTAAACCCCCATGGTGGAATGAGGCCCATTTCTATGAGTTTCATTGAAACAAAGGACATAAAACCAATGACTGCATGCAATTGAAGCACTTGATACAAGAATTAATTAACAAGACGATACTTGTAGGACTCCAAACAAACAATGACCATGGGGCATTCAAGAACCCTGTACCAAACTATGAGAAAGGATAATCCTCATCATCAAATAACAAGGGAAAGAACATAAACTATGTCTATGACACCACCATTTTGCATATTAAGGTGGTTGATGATCCAACCCATGAAAAATTAGATCCTATTGTCAATGATAACCTAACAAACGACGACACCATTGGACATGAACAAAACATCATTGCAATTGAAAATCATCATCATAATGTTGACACTACCTCACATCAAATCAATGTTATCAAAATCATAGAGCCACAAGACAACACACCCGTCAATGCAATCACATCAGGACAGGCCAAGGTAACATTGAAAGGAGCTACTCCTTCCACGTCCAAATCAATTGCTATCCCTGCAACCCAATATAACATAGTGGATTAGTTGCAGAAGATACCCACACAAATATCCATATTAGAACTTCTCAAGATTTCACTTGCTCACAAGGAAATTTTGGAACAAGTTGTAGTTGCTAACATGGTACCAAACAATCTAGAAGTTTGCTAATTCCAAACTATGGTGGGACATTTGATTGCACCACATTGCTTATCCTTTTCTGAACATGATGACGTATCTATCAATCATCCCCATAATGCTACAGTACACATTGAGGTCTTAATCCACAAGCACCATGTTAAACATGTCCTAATAGATGGAGGAGTTGGTCTGAATATCTGTACATTGAAACTTGTCCATACACTAGGCTATTCAGAAAATGCTATTGATCCCAGGAGGAAAATCACAATAGAAGCATATGATGATGAGGAGAGATCTTCACAAGGATTGATAGTACTACCTATTCAAGTGGGACCAATTGTCAGAGATATCTAGTATGCTAGGTGTTAGACAAAGAGTTAACCTACAACATACTCTTGGGAAGACCTTGGATTCATGACCTGCAAGTAGTACAATCCACCTATCATCAATGTTTGAAGTTCTCGTTCAATGGGCATGAAATCACTATTACAATTGATTCAAAAAAACCCCAATATTGCAACACCCTCAAGACTACCCAAGATACTTTTGTACCACACAACAAGGAAGCTCCAACTTAGGGTTTATGAAATGATGGGAAATAACTAAATGCCTTGTCAAAGTGGGTGGGGAAAAAGGACCAATCAAAGGATAAGGATATCGGTGATGCCAATCCCTCAAGTAAAGAAAGTACATCAAATCCTACTCCACAAAATTAGGAAGGTCAAATCGAATCCTTATCAAAACAAGTTGCCAAGATCTAATTGAAAGACAAAGGCATGGGGGAATACTCATTTCAACAATCCTTATGCTTATCACAACTTTCATCTTTTCCAAAGTCCTATGGACAACCATCAACATCAAGACAACAATCATCACAACCCACCACACTATTTGATGGATCCTTTGTAAGAGCAGGCACATTAGTGGATGAGTCAGACGACAAAGAGGTTATAAACTAGTTATACAAAGATGAAGAATCATCACAAGCATCCACCTCAAATGTATAGACAAAGCAGTATGGAAAAGGAATGACAATCATAGAAAATATGGGATATGAGGGAAAAGGTCCTATCGGTAAAAGGAAAAAGGCATCATAGAACCGATACAACTTGTCACAATGCAAGCCAAAGATAAAATAGGATTGGGGTATAGAGAAGAATCAAGAGAAGAAACCAAACAACAAATTGTTGAAAGAATCCTACAACTACAAGCTAGTGATGCTCATGAAACTTATTCAAATGAGTATGAGTGGGATTCAGTATCTGAAGAGTCTTGTCATGATAAGGAAATGGATGTAGTCCAAAAGTATGCACCCCTATGTGAGGAGGGTCAAAGTTTAGGATATAGACCGCTTGAAATAGGATCACTACACATTGATGATTCTAGTGGAGACGATCAAACTCAAAGTGAAACAGATAATTTGGAGGAAAGTTACCTTATAGACATCAATTTCTCTATTGGACAATCCAAAGACATTACTATCGGGACTCTTACTGCATTTGAATTTAGCTAATCCAATGACTCATTACCCCTGGTACATCCTAAACTAATAGATTGGGATCAAACTGAGCCATTCGATATCCCCCTCTTTTCAAATGACGAAGGCATTGTCAACTTCCTTTATTCCACCAATCCCAAAATAGATTCCACCATTGAACATCGTAATGAGGCTTCCAGCCAAGAGAGTGTCAAATTTTCTAGCTGCAAAATGAATAATATAGGAAATAGATCTGATGGTGAAACCATTCAATGGCAGTATCAGATCTAGAAAAAGTAAAAACAAAGAGTGTATCCAACAGTGAAAACCTTTCTAAGGTGCTGAAGGATGGAAGATTTGACACACTCCCCGAACACTTTTAGAAACAATCAAAAGTATAAGTTGAACCTACCCAATCTATCAATATCGGTAATGAAGAAACAGTGAAGACTGTCCATCTAGCCGAATCCTTGACAGATCAAGAAAAATAAAACTTCATCAAATTCTTCATAGAAAGGTAAATCAACTTTGCTTGGTCTTATGCCGACATGTTAGGGATTGATCCAGAACTCATCATGCATCACCTATCTCTACCAGCAAGAGTAAAACCGGTCAAACAAAAATTAAGGAAAATGCATCCCCACATTGCCATATTGGTCAAAGCAGAACTGAAGAAGTTATTGGATGTGGTATTTATCAGACCTATCGACTATGCAGAGTGGATTTCTAACATCATACTTGTCTCCAAACTAGACAAAAGCATCAAAATCTACACAGATTTTAGAGATCTCAATAAAGCTTGCCCAAAAGATGGCTTTCCCCTACCTAATATTGACATCATTGTGGACTTGACTGCTAGACATGAAAGGCTCTCGCTTATGGATGGATTTTCAGGGTATAATCAAATCAAAATTGCTCCTGAAGATCAAGATAAAACTACCTTCATATGTCCTTGGGGCACTTTCTGTTGGAATGTCATGCCATTTGGGTTGAAAAATGTTGGAGCCACATATCAGAGAGAAATGACCACCATATTTCATGACATTATGCACACTTTTATGGATGACTATGTAGATGATTTTTTGGCAAAATCCTACACTAGAGGACACCTAGAAATTCTAAACAAAATTTTAACCAAATTAGAGAAGTTCAATGTGAGACTAAACTTAAGAAATGTGTATTCGGTATAACATCAGCTAAACTTTTGGGGTACATTGTGTCTGCTAAAGGCATTCAGGTAGACCCTGCAAAGGTCAAAGCCATCATGGAGATGCATCCTCCTAAAAACATCAACCCGCTCATATCCTTGTGAGGAAGATTCCAATCTATTAGGAGGTTTATCACACAACTGGTAGACAAGACCCATCCTTTCAACCACTTGCTCCACAAAAATGTATCTTTCTTATGGGATGAGAAATGCGAAGGAGCCTTCAATCAATTGAAACAATATCTAATGAGTCCACCTGTCTTGATACCACTAGCGGAAGGAAAGCCACTTTTATTGTACATAGCAACAACTAAAATATCATTAGGAGCCTTGTTAGCACAAGAGGATTCAATAGGAAAAGAAAGAGCAATATATTATATCAGCAGAACCTTAAATGGTTATGAGATCAATTACACCTTCATTGAAAAGGCTTGTCTGGCAATAATGTTCGCTACCCAACAATTACAACATTACATGTCACCCATACCATCAAGTTAATAACAAAGATAGATCCACTGAAATACCTTCTTAGCAAAGCTAATCTAACTGGAAGACTGGCTAAGTGGGTCATGATTCTGAGTGAATTTCACATCCAATATGTTGATAGGAAGGCAATCAAAGGACAAGAAATTGCAGATCAGTTAGCTGAAGCACCATTACAAGACAATCATCCAATGAACATTAAGTTTCAATATGTTGATGTCCTAACAGTGTCCATGCAACAAGGGGTCTTCTACTTTGATGGTTCTTATACACAACATGGATCAAGAGTCATAATCTTGTTTATCTCACCACAAGGATATACCATTCCCAAGTCTTACAGGTTGATTTTCCCTTGCACCAACAACACAGTCGAATACGAAGCCTTGATCATTGGAATCAAAGTAGCAGTTGAGTGGAAGATTACAGAGTTACATGTCTATGGGGATTCACAACTAGTCATTAATCAGGTAAATGATGACTATTAGACAAAAGATGGCAAGTTGATGCCAAAAAAAATAATGGTTGATGACTTCAAGAAGTACTTTATGGAAATAAGATTTGAGTAGATTCCTTGAAGCGACAACAAAGTCATTGATGCCATGGCAACCATTGATTCTCTCCTGCAGATTCCAGAGAAACGAGCTCGTTACGAGTTCATGGTGGAACAACTATTCAACCCATCTTACAAAAACCATGATTCCCAAGTTATTTACCATCTAGTTGAGGCTAACACTTCCCTCTATGAGAAAATATATACGTACCTAAAAGATAACACCCTCCCTCTCGACTTATCCTGTAATAAAAAATGGAACTTCATTCGCCCAACCGCTCGACACACCCTTATCGCGGATGTCCTTTATCGACAAGGTCTTGATGGAACTCTCCTCCGATGTCTAGAACATGACGAGTCTGAAATGGATTTACGGGAAGTACATGTTAGTGGGACTCATTCAAGTGGTTTAACCTTAGCTAAGAAACTCCTCCGTCTGGGATATTACTGGCCGACTATGGAGAGGGATTCTTTTTAGTTCGTCAAGAAATGCCAAAAGTGTCAAATTCATGGCAATCTCATCCATGCACCAACGCAGGAACTTCAACCTTTTGCATCAACATGGCCCTTTTGTTAGTGGGGATTGGACCTCATAGGCAAGATTCATCCATCTTTGTCCAATGGACACAAGTTCATTATTACAACCACTGAGTATTTCACGAAATGGATTAAAGTTGTCCCTCTAACCACCATCACAAGAAAACAAATCTCGTCCTTCATCCTTAACTATATCATTTGTAGATATGGCATCCCTTAGTCCATCATTACTACCAACAACAAACCTTTAAAAAATCATGACGTTGAAAAACTTTGTGAGAAATTTCACATTCAACATCGGTTTTCTACAACCTATTATCCTCAAGGTAATGACCAAGCAAAGGCCTCAAACAAGACTCCTAAAAATCTTAAAGAAAATTGTCAACGATGTTGGACGTGACTGGCATGTGCAATTGAACCCTGCTCTATGGGCTTATAGAACCAATATCCGTACCCCGACAGGAGCTACACCCTATGCTCTAGTCTACGGATCACAAGCCATTCTACCTATTGAGGTTGAATTGCCATCACTCTGAGTGTCTCTAAAAGGGATCATTTCAGATGAGGATCAAAGAGTATCCAGGTTACAGGAATTAGAAATCTTGGATGAGCATTGGCAATAGGCCATGGATCACCTAAAAGCATATTAGCAGAGGATATCCAGAAGCTACAACCACAGGGTCAAGCCTAGAACATTTCAGGTTGGCGATTTAGTCTTGAAAGAGAATCCTCGCAGTCAACAAGATCGAGAGAAGAAGGGGAAATTTGAACCAAACTGGCTAGGTCCCTTTGTCATTATGTCAACCTTTGGATCAGGAGCATATCAATTGTCCACACCAGAAGGGGATTTGTTTGATTAACCCCTAAATAGCCTACATCTCAAGAAGCTCTACACTTGAATCATCCAGTGCATCGGAAAAAGGTCCTGAAAAATACCAAAAACATCAAAAATGTCCTTAAAAATGGTTCCCTTGATGAAAACTTGGCAAATAGGCATCTTGGTAACAACAAAAAATTAGAAAAAGAGAAAAATACAAAAAATACAAAAATACAAAAAAAATCAAAAAGATAAAAAAAAATCATAAAATCTAAAAAAGTGCAATAAAAACAAGTAGTGAAAACCTGGCAACAGGCGCTATTTGTGATAGGCTAGCTTTTCCATCTATTTGAGCATCAACCATTTGCTTTCGCCATTCAATTTTTCCATCCATCTTCCTATCCCAGAAAAGCCTCGTGTACATATCCTGGCATCACGGTCGTGTCTCACCCTAGATTGGGGGAAAAATCTTGAACTCACTGGGGCAATAAACTTTGAGCTTGAACATACAGACAAACAACAGTAGTACAACACCACCCAAAGCAATGATCATAGTTCCACTCAATATTGAACATCATAATCACAAACATGAACACATCAACCATTCAAATCAAATAGCCAAATCAATCAAATCAACAACAAACTTCAAATGGATGATGTTCTTCTGAATCCTGGGTTTATCACATCACACTCAAACGCTCAACTGTTATACTTTGATTTTTGTTATCATATCTCTAGAGCACCTCAATGATGTATCGAACTAGAGGAGCCAGGAAGGAGTATGATTTTTCTTTGTTTGTTGTCTGTGAGTTGATCATTATTAATGTGCAATTTGTCATAGGACGTGCTCTACAAAGTATCACTAATGGCATTCCAAATTTGCATAGGAAAATGGTTAAGTCTTGTTTGTTTACGCAAGCAATACTCGGGTCATCTCGGTTTAATTATACTTAGATGCTTGTGTTAACTTGCACTATCAAACATCATGCAAGTAGTACTCAGGTCATCATGGTCTAAATATACCATCGGTGCTTGTACTCACTTTCAACATTTTAAAGGCCCAATGATGATAAAAAAGCACGACAAATCGGTTGTTACAAATGACAACTTTTGCATACGAGATTTGCATGGTTAAAGTAGATTACATCCATGGTAGTTTGCATCTATATTTATGGGATTTCCAAAGCTACAACAATGATGTTATTTCTCACACTAATGGATTGAGTACACTTAACATTTCCAAAAAAACATCATTTTCATATAGTTACACATCACTTGCATTATCATCGATTAGAAAACATTCTCATTTAGTTGCATATCACTTGCATCATCATTTGCATATATTAGAAAACATTACAACATCGTTCATCCATTCATGTATCACATCATAATATTTGCATTGAAAAACACAAAAAAATGTACATCGCATCTCATTTACATAATCAAAATTATTTCATATAGTGGCATTAGGAAAGTGGTTCCTTACACTTAAATGAGCGAGTCTCTTCAGATTTCCAAAGGAATTGGGAAATATGTCAGGTTTTGTGAAAGCTTGATTTAATAAAGAATCAACTGACGGTAACCTTCCCACAACTCTTGGAAGTTGGATAGAGTCACTCATTTAATCTTAAGACCCTAGGACACAATCATCTGCATCATCACTTGCATCATATAATCATATCATCATCATAGAGCATCATAAACATCATTTATCTAATCATTATATCTCACATCCATACATAATCAATATGAACATCAAGCATCATCACATACCATTTGAATAATCAAATCCATCTCATATAGCATAAAACATCATTTGCATATATCACATAATCATCATATCCTATCACATTCATCATGCATTATCATATAATATCATCATTGCATATATCACAAAATTGTCCTATAAAATCATCCACCATTGCATACATTCTCATAGAATTAAGTACCATCACACAATTATTTCATCTAACATTCATTCATTACATCCTTTATTTGCATCAGAAATATACAAAAAAATCACATACATCACATACCATAAATAAAATCCATCACATGCATCATATAGGCATCATCCATAAAACATAATAGAATCATAACACATTTGTTGCATCATCATAAACACATCCATCACATATCATATCATTAGGATCGCCATCATAATTATTGAAATTGAATGCATTCGTCACATATCATATCATCAGTTTCATATAGAACACCACATAGCATAAATCATAGAAATTCAATGCATCCATAGCATGACATAATCATCATAACGCGGAAAGTAAATGCACCATAGACATCTATCATCATATCAACACATGGATCATCATCATTGGCACATGTCATATATAACTCAAAATGATGTCAAAGTGTACAAGGATATCCAAAGGTTTAAAGAGATACATCAATATAAAAAATGGCAGTGTATCATAATTTCTCAAATCAAGAGGTACATCATCAATGTCTCAACTGAATCGGTGTATACATTAGGTCTCGATACAACATCAAGTCTCAGAACATTAATCAATCCTATATTGGGGCATATCAATCAATCATAGAAGTCAAACCACATCACCCAATCAAATCTGAATCTGCCTGCACCAGATGTGGAAATCCTCCTATGATCATAACATATCGCAAATCAACAATCTTACCAATCAATCAATCAAATCTAATCAGCTCTAATGAGATTTCCATCAAATCTCGTTGAGTGTCTATCATTGACCTTCACCTATCATGAGGTCGATCATCATCATCACATCAATGCAACCTTACCTATCATGAGGTTCATCAATCAATTCAACCTCGCCTATCATGAGGTTCATCAATCTATCATTCAACCTCGCCTATCATGAGGTTCATTAATCAATTCAACCTCGCCTATCATGAGGTTCTTCAATCAATTCAACCTCACATATCATGAGGTTCATCAATCAAGTCAACCTCGCCTATCATGAGGTCAATCATCATTATCCTATCATTGATCCTCACCTATCATGAGGTCAATCATTAATCTATCATTGATCATCACCTATCATGAGGACAATCATCAACATCCTATCATTGAACCTCACCTATCATAAGGTCAATCATCATCATCCTATTATTGATCCTCACCTATCATGAGGTCAATCATCAACTATCACATCAACATCATCAAATCAATCGACTGAACGCTATCATCAAACATCAAACACAAGGAGGCAACATAAGGCCTTAATTAATCAAATTATCGTCAAAACATACAAAATTCCAAAAAAATCTCAAAATTCCAAAATTCATCGATTTATCTCCCGAGGGGGCATATATTCATCAATATCTAAAAATTAACGTCTGGGGCATCAATTTTTTTTTCTCAGCATCAGCATCAAATTTTTCTTTGAAGCAACATGTAAACACATTACTTCAAAGAGGGGAAAATGTATACAACTAAAATCGGTCATCACCTTTAATTAATATTTCGACTATGTTTATATTGTTCATTTTCTAAATTCCCCAAATCTAAAATCATATTCTTCTAAATTAATTAAATAAACAAATTTCCATAAGTTTGTTTTATTTAATTAATTTTCACTAAATCTTGATTAGGAATTTGAGCACGTCTACAACTTTTTGTGCCACCTTACCAAGGTCACATGAAATTAAATAATTCTAATTTTTAATTAGAATTATCTTCAACCAGTTTTAAAAGCACATGGCTTATTCCTCACACACTTCCACCAATTTTAAAAGCACATGGTCTTTTCTTCCCACAATTGAGTTTTCCATCCAAATGGCATGTTGTCCATTGGTCAAGAGATTCTTCCATCCAAATGGCATGTTGTCTTTGGTCAAGGGGACAACATCTCGATTCTCTCTATCTCTACCATTCATTCTTCTTGTTTGAATCTAGACCATTGATCATTGCCACCTCATAAGATGCTTGGAAAAGGCTATAAATACAACCCTTTGGCATTGTTTTTGGCATCCACTTTTGAATATAGTTATCATGCATAAATATCGTTTGAGCTTGGGAGCACTTTGGAGTCTTATAGTTACTTTTACATCATGTTTTGCATCATAGTTAAATCTTAGACTAACACTTTGCTTCATAGTTGCATTTTATGTCATCCTTTGCATCATAGTTGCATTTTAGATTAGCATATTCATAGTTAGCATTTGAGCATCTGGAGTACCATTTTATATTTTCATAGTTTTCATTTGAGCATATGTAGAATCATATATAGCATCGTATAGATCACTACCATAGTATCCACCACCGTTTGTCCATTCATTATCAACACCATCATCCATTCATCATAGTATCCATTATCCTTTCCATCATATAGTTGCATGTAGGAGCTTATTTAGCTTGCATGTTGAATACTAATCCCATTTCTTAAGTGTCATTCTAATAGCCTTTGTGCACATAGAAATATGAGGGACAAAGGGTTAAAGGAATCATTAAGAATAGAGGACAATAAGACGTTCTTGAAAGATTTGTTAAATTGCAATTTAGAGTAGCTTCTTTGCTTTGAATTTTTAATATAATTCATTTCATTAAGGTTTGTGTTGATTTACTAACTTTACACATTTCACACACACACACATGGCATGGGATTTGTGGTTACATGCTTGTTCACATGGAGTGATTGTAGAGGGCTTGATGTTTCAAAGGTGTTAGCAGAGAACTTTGAAGATGTATTGTAATGTTTATTGTTGAATAATACACGAGTGATGGATGCTTCTGGAGGCTTGGTTTTTCCCACTTGAGGGTTTTCAAGGTATATTTCATGTCATATTTTATGGCATGTTGTTTATTCTTTTGTATATGGATTTTGAATACTTTTTTGCATAGATTTTTCTATTTGGGTTATGTGGAAATTATCTTAGGTGGATACATATTTCCTTTCACTTACACGGGATTTGACTTAGGCAAGCCCCCAAATGGCCCAACATTTTCCCTCTCTTTGAATGTGCAGGTTTTAGGTTTGAAGAGGAGTGAAGAAATATTGGAGACAAGTTGTTCATTATTTCATTCAAAGCCCTCAAACTTGTCAAGCCACAAAAACTCGCTTATAGAATTATCTGACAACTTTGCAAGTGAAAATAGGAGTCTCAGATCTGTCACCAGAGTGCTTCAAAAATAGAGTAGGACACTGATGAGTCATACTATTAGTAGTTTTCTATTATTTAAATACATGCTTTTAGACATATCTGTCACTTATTTCTTATATATCCCTAAAACTTTACTATCTTTTATGATCATTATGCAAACTTGTACCTGGTTTAAAGTCTATGGAAATATGATTATGATATGATAGTTATTATGTGGTTAATATGTGGATATGTATGAAATACAATGAATATTTGTGTTTAAGTTATAGTTATTAGTATTGTGTAAATGTTGTGTGAAATAACTCTTTGCATCTAAGGAGCCTGAGCCAATAGATTGTAGCTCACAACAATTGGAAGGCGCAACCTACAACCAAAGGGAGTTTCAACAGTGATGTAGGGAAAGTTAGAAGAATGCAACAACCATGTAATTCAAGGATTCTACTTGTTAGGATTGTTGTGAATCATCACATCATTTAATAAAACTACTAAAGGAGAATAATTTTGCTACAACTAGGAATCTAATGTGACTGTTTCTATAGTCCACATTTCAATTTAAAAACTATTATAGCAGAGTTATAGTCCTATTTCAATTCTTCTTCCTTTTCAGTTGTTCTTTGATTACTTAGACGTTATGACACTTTATTTTGTAGGGAATGGTGATTTATGATTAGATTTTTGTTTTGAGTCCTTGTTATAATAAGACTCCCTCACACCCATATGAATGGTTCAATGGTTGAGTTAATTAGTTAGTTGGAATAGAGAATATTGCAGATAGATTTGTTGAAGTTAGTTTATTTTTTATAGATAATGTTTTGTTTCTCAATCATGATCTTATGAATAATATATTCCAAAAGAATCTCTTTGGATTGTGATATCTTGAGTTATGCAATGAGATATTTTTAGTTACTATTATGCTAATTTAGTTTGAGGAGCTAGATTTGAGTTCACTTTATCGACACAATCACTTGAACAAGGACCACTCAAGGTAATTGTTTCCCACTTTATTTCCTGTACATTTATTTTTGTTGTAGTAGTTAGCTTCATAATCATGTTTTTCTTAATTAGATTCTTCATGTGGTGAATGTGAATAAGATCTTGTCTTATATACATTCTTTAATTGTTTCATGCATTGTTCTCTGGAGTTATTCAATTTCGTTAAGTTAGCAAGTGTTGGTTAATTACATAATTTATTTCTTGGTAGTGAACTAGTCATAGTATTTAGTTGTAAGTACCCATAGCAATAGCTTCAACATTACCTCTTTTCATTGTTATGCAATTTATGATTTCCAATATGTGTAAACACCTATGCTAGGATTATATAGGTAGTGAAGAGTCTCTTAAAGCACATACAGTTCCAATATCATCAAAATTTTATGTTAGCCCTGGTTGATAAATTAAATGAAGGTATTTCAAGGGTTTAGAGGATTGTTCAATAGGACCCCCTCTGAATTATGTGTTTGATATAAATTTTCTTGAACATTAGTAGGCCTCTACATTTTTGGTGTTGTTGTCAGGGATGGTGCTACTTTCAAAGATTCATTTCTATTATTTTAGGTTTTCATAGATTAGTATCTTGTTTCTAGTAATAGAACAATTAGGTTTACTCCATCAATACTAGAACATTTCACTAACATTATGTAGGATCCATTGCTATACAAAGTCACATCTATTATATACGGAGGCAATGAGACACCTAGGGAAGATATCTCCCCTCATCACATGAAGGTACAATGGATATTGGTGATTCTAGTAATTAGAGCGAGGTTATTCCTAAAGAAGAACGTTCCCTCTCACCAACATCCATTGAAAATACAAAGGAGACCTTATGAACCATGGCTAATACAGTGGTTAATGACCCACTAGAACATGTCACTTTTGAGTTCCCAATCACCAACTAGGAGAGAGCAGTTGTTTTGAAGAATATGCCTCCTCCAACATTGCCCATCTTCTATTGCTTGGTAACTAATGATCCAAATACCTTCTTGTATGAGTTTAATGTCCTATGTAGGAATTATGACTACACAACTGATGCACATAGATTCAAGCTATTTCCAACTACCTTGAAAGATGTTGCCTTAAGATGGTTTATGGATCTAGGAAGAGTTGTTCCAAATTAGGACACTATGAAGACTAAGTTCCTGGAAAAATACCAGGATTATTGTAGAGGGGTTGATTGAAGAAGGGATGAAATTTTTAGAATGTCCCAAAAAGAAGATGAACCATTGGAGGACTATGTAGAAAGGTTCCAATTATGCTTGAAAAAGAATCCAAAATAAACTTTTAGAAGAATCCCTAAATTTGGTGTTCTTAAGAGGAGTCAATGATGAATACATGGATGCCCTTAATCTTATCGGGTCAGGAGATGTATCACAACTACCTTTTGAAGGAATTTTCAAAGTTTGTAGGAACTATTTAAGAACCTATACCAAGAGGACAAGGGGAGAAATAACATCTTCCATTGGCAAGACATCTAATAGAGTCTCAATAGTGGAATTGAGTAATTTGTTGTCCAACATGAAAGAAGATATCATAAGCTCAATTGGACACTCTACATGTGAAAAAAATGTTAGGGTTAGAAGGTAGATTTCAAACAGTTAAATACATATTTGATCAATAAAATAGAGAAATAGAACACACAGAAACTCTGGACAAGAAAAGAGGAAAGTAAAGATTTAACATGGTTCACCCAAAATCGGGCCACATACACCAACACAGGGTTTAATATATATTAAACTTCTAGTAAATAGTATTTACAAAACATGCAACAACCATTGCAACTTGTAACAACATTTTTCATCGCGTTTTTCACTTTCTGGTTTTACATAGCCATGGCTACGAGTACCCGCAGCTTCTCCTGTGTTTTTCCAACCACTACTCAATGATTTTATGCTAACATTTTTCACGACCTGCTACCCTCAAAACTCATCACCGAGTGTTCTCATATGCTCCCACAATTACCAATGAAGTGTGTCCATTGGTTGTTCCTCATACACCCAATAAAACATTTTATTTGGGTGGCTACATTTAATATTTCTAGCTATCTTTTGACTTTATATTAAAATATTGTAACTAATCACTTCCAACATTTAATATTTTTTGTAACCACCTTCTAGATACAAGTGTAACATAAATATTTAATAAGTGCAACAAATTATTTAATAAAAATATAATATGAAAATTTTATTCGAGTTTGATTGGTCTCCATAACACAACAATCTCCCACTTGGAGATTGATCAAAACACTGCTGCCCTTGTATCTCCCACTGGAAATTAGCACCTTGGACCCTACTAAGTTGTTTTACTTAAATTCAACATTGAAGGCCAACCGAAGCTAAAGAGGAGCTCGGCTTCTCCCTTGTCACAACCTTCGTAAACATATTCGTTGGATTGTCATTTATATGTATCTTTTCCAACTTTACATATCCATCCTCCAACACCAATCGAATGAAATGATATCTCAGTTGTATGTGTTTGGTTTTTGAGTGCAAGGTAGAATTTTTTGCAAGATGTATAACACTCTGACTATTCGTAAACAAGTAACTTTTAGCCTGTTGTTTTTCCAACTCTTCCATGAAAAGTTACAACCATATCATCTCTTTTGCCACCTCTGTTGTAGCTACATACTCTGCCTTTGTGGTGGATAAAGCAACCACCTTTTGCAACTGAGAAATCCAACACACTGCTGTCCCACCAACTATAAATACATAACCTGTGGTACTCCACTTGGTATCAATATCCCCTACCAAATATGAGTCAACATAGCCTTTTAAATCAATATTAGAGCCCTCAAAACATAAAAATTTATAGGATGTACCCCTCAAATACCTAAGAATCCATTTTATCACATTCCAGTGCTCAACTCTAGGATTACTCATATATCTACTAACAACTCCTACAACATGTACAATATCCAGTCTTATGCATTCTTAGGCATACATTAAACTTCCTACAACTGAAGCATATGGTACCTTGGATATTTTGTCTTCCTCTTGTGTGTTTGGACACATTTCCTTAGTCAAATTGACATGACTAGGCAAAGGTGTGCTGATAGCTTTTGCATTCTCCATATTAAACCTCTGTAACACCTTCTCAACATAATTAGCTTGAGAGAAAAGCAATTTTTTGTTTTTCCTATCTCTTGTAATCTTCATACCAAGGATTTGTTTTGCTGCCCCCAAATCCTTCATAGCAAATGAATTTGCTAACTATTGTTTTAACTCCTTTATGTAATCCATGTTAGACCCTGTTACAAGCATATCATCAACATATAAACATAAAATATTGTAGCTATCATCATCAAACCTCTTAAAGTAAACACAATGGTATAAATTACACCGGCTATATCCTTGCTCAACCATAAAACTATCAAATTCAATATACCATTGTCAAGGTGCTTGCTTCAAGCCATATAAACTTTTCTTCAATCTGCACACTAGTTTATCCTTACCTTTGACCTCAAATCCTCGTCTTCAAAATCACCATGGAGAAAGGTGGTTTTAACATCAAGCTGTTCTAAATGCAAATCTTCAGCAACCGCAACACTTTAAAAAGTACGAATAGAAGTCATTTTAACAATAGAAGAAAATATTTCATCAAAATCAATGCCCTTTTTCTATGCAAATCCTTTTACAACTAATTTGGCTTTAAATCTTTTCTTACCTCCATCTTCCTCTTTCAGCCTATAAACCCATTTGTTTGGTAAAGCCTTTTTACCTATAGGTAACTTGCATAAGTCCCAAGTCTGCTTTTTTAGCAAGGAGTCCATTTCTTCTTTCATTCCATGCTCCCATTTAACCTTGGCATCCACCTGCATAGCTTCATCATAGCATTTCAGTTCGCCAGCATCAGTTAATAAAATAGAATACAAAAGGGAGAAAATATTTTTGAAGGTCTACTTATCCTTGAAGATCATCTAACATTCACTCTAGAGTTTGTGGTATTTGTTGTTGTTGTTGTTGTGGAGCATGAGGAACCACTAGAACATCATTGTTCGGAGTATTATCTAGCACTACATAATCATTTTTTTTCTTCTCATGCTATTGCAGCTGATCTTTGTACAACACTTTCTCATTGAATATGACATCCTTGCTTCTTATAATTTTTTAGATTTTTAAAATCTCAAAGCCTATAACCAAATTCATCAATTCCATATCCAACAAATGTACATTTCTTTGATTTTGCATCAACCTTGGTTCTATTTTCTGAATCTACATGTGCAAATGCTTCACAATCAAAGGTTTTGAAAAAAGAATAACTCACCTTCTTACCCGTCCATGCTTCGTCTAGAGTACCACAACCTAAAGGATTAGAGGGACCTCTATTAATCAAATAAACAATAATGTTTACAACCTTTTCCCACATGTTTAAAGGCATCCCAACATGCAATCTCATAGTTCGTGCATGCTCCATTATTGTTCTATTCATGTGCTCAACCACTTCATCTTCTTGTGGAGTCCTTGGAACTGCTTTCTGCCTATGAATACCATTAGAGGAACAATAATATTCAAACTCTTTGTTGCAATACTCACCACCGTTATCAAATTTGAGACATTTCAACTTTTTACCCATCTCATTCTCAACCAAGGTTCTCCATTTTTTAAAATTTTCAAATACATCAGATTTCTGCCTAAGGAAATAAATCGATACCTTCCTTGTTGCATCATCTGTTGGTATGTGGTGACTGATCATGCTATACTGTACACTCTTCATGTATCCTCGCCCTTTTTTTTCTCCCATTTTTTCGCGTCGTCACCGAAAAAGAAAAAAGTTGACATTGTAAAACCCTAATTCTGGAAGCTTCTAAAAGGCTTGTTATAAGCGGTTCAGATGAGAGTTACAGTATGATGAAAAAGTTGATTATTCGAGAGATTGTAATAAGTTTTGCACTGGATAATAAAATCATTGGATGGTTGCAGTTTTGTGGATGTAGCCCGGATTGGGTGAACCACGTTAAATTATGTGTTTTATTCCTCTATTTTATTGATCAAATCTGCATTTAATTGTTAGATATCTACCTTCTAACCCTAACAAGATCAATAAATGTGACATAATACCAAGAGCCACTAAGAGAAGATACCTGAGTTGGTCCCCATACATCCACGTGCACAAGCTCCAATTTCTCATCTTTCTTTTGCTTTCCATCCTTGAGAAAACTCTCTCTTTTGTTTGCCATACACACAACTTTCATAGAAATCCATATTAACACATTTTAGACCTAGTAAAACATTATTTAAATGAAGTACTTTCATACCTTTTGCACTCATATTCCCAAGTCTATTATGCCACAGTGTTGATTTGGAGTCCACAACAACTGTCTAATTTTCTGCCTTCTGAACTACAACAACTGTTCCTGAACATTGACTTTTCTCTGCAACAACTAAAGTAGAAGGAACAGTATGACCTGTACAAAGATATAAGGTGTCTACTTTCACACCTTTTGCTACCACTAAGGCACCTTTTGTAACCTTCCAATTTTTATCACTAAATGTAACAACACAACCTTCATCATCTAGTTGCCCTACTGAAATTAAATTTTTGCTTAACCTTGGAACATGCCTTACCTCATGTAGTATCCAATGATTCCCATTCTGCAATTTAGTCTTGATTCTTCCCTTTCCAACAATTTGGTAAGGTTCATTATCTCCCAAATAAATCAGCCCAAAATCCCCTTAGACATAATCAAGAAAATAACTTCTATGGGGCGTAGCATGAAATGAAGCCCCTGAATCTAACACCTAAGAATCATCAGCATTATCAAGGGAAAGAATCAAAAGACCCTCATCAGATTTATTACTTACCACATTTTCCTCTTTATTGCCTTCCTTTTTGTCTCCTTTATTTTTTTGAGACCAACGATCTTTCTTTAAATGACCTGGCTTACCACAGTACCAACAATCTTGCTTATCTCTAGATTAGGACCTTTTTTCCTTCGATTTCCTCGTGACTTCCCACAACCTCCATAATTTTTTCCTCTCTCCTTTGTTTTTCCCTTGCTTTCTACATTCAAAACACTGCTCGATGTGGATGTACCACCCGAGCTTTTCCTATGAATTTCCTCACTCAAAATAACACCAACACCATCAAATTTTAATGTATTTGAACCAGAAACATAATTACTAACCGCCATTACCAAGCTATTCTAGCTTTTAGACAAAGAACATATAATCAAAAGAGCCCCAACTTCTTCATCAAATTTTACATTAACATAAGTCAATTGACTGGTAACCACATTAAACTCATTTAAATGATCATCAACTGACCCACCTTCCACCATTTTCATATTAAATAAACGCTTCATAAGAAATACCTTATTTGAGGCAAAAGGCTTTTCATATAACTTCGCTAGGGTCTTCATCAAATCTTCAGTTGTCTTTACGTTTGAAATATTAAACACCACCAATTGTGCAAGGCATAAACAAATACTTCCAAGTGCCTTTCTATCCAAAATATCCCATTCCTCATCAGACATAGCCAGGGGTTTCTTGGATTTCCCTTCCAATTGCCACCATAAATCCTTCTGATAAAGATAGTCCTCCATCTACATCTTCCATAATTGAAAGTTATTCTCATTGAATTTGTTTACCTTCAACTTACCCTCATCTACCATAACTCTCACTCAATCGTGAGACTCCCACTCAACCATGAGACCTACCTGCAAAGGATAACTAAACACAACCCACTATGATACCACTTGTTAGGATTAGAAGGTAGATTTCAAACAATTAATATTTAATATTTGTTTTTAGCATAAATATTTAATAAGTGCATAAAATTATTTAATAAAAATAATAATATGAAGATTTTATTTGAGTCTGATTGGTCTCCACAACACAATAGAAAAATAAAGAGGCACATACAATCCTCACTAAATACTACCCTAACTATAGACAAAGAAAAGCTAATTGTAAATGCAAGAGAGTAGCAAGTATCATAGAGGATAGACTAGGGAAAACAAACTTTCAAGAACTAGAGGGTGAAGATGGACAACTGTTCTACATTGCACAAAGGAGGTCATGGCAACCAAGACAAGGTATGCCTCTAGATCCTTTGAATTTCAATACATAATTTCTAGTTAGCAATTAATACTTTTGTAGTTGGAACCCTCAGCCTTAGGCAAACACACAAAACCAATGGAAAAATCCCCAACCAAATTAGAACCAACAACACAACCCATGTGGCCAAAACAAAAATTTCAAGGATCTAACTAAAACCCCTAATAGCCACAACAAAATCAATGGCAAAAGGGTCAGCAATGGAAAAACCAGAATGTCAATTACCAATAGCCCTTACAGCCACAACAACAAGCAATCATGCCCAATCCAACAAACCCATCATATCAACCACCAAGGGCACCTCAATTGCTAGCCCAACCTACACCTAATCCAAATAACAATCTTGTTCAATAGTCCTACACAAATGAGGCTATTAAATACCCAACTTATGGGGTAGAGGTGAGTGATGTCCACCTCATGTTAGGAAAAACATTGGATGGGTCTTCATCCCCTCAAATAATTGAGTTGGAAGATTAATAACCCTTATAGGAAGCCTTGGACAATCCACCTATGGAACTTGAGTCAAATTAGGTGAACCAGACCACTTCAAGTCCACAACCTCCATTCCCTGAACATTTAGCTATTCAAAAACATCAAAACCAAGTTTAAACTGACCTATTAGGGAAAATTTAGGATGTGTGTATAAAGATACTTCTCATATAAGCCATCAAGAACATCCCCATTTACGCAAAAAACATTTATAGACCTTTATCTTAAAATACCAAGGAGAAAAATGAAAGACCTTCAGAATGTACATCTCTTAGGGAATCTTGTTGATATCATGTTAGGGAATATATCATTGTCCCTAAATACACAAAGCTTGGGAGTCTAGTTGTGGATGTTAAGATAAATGGTACCCTCATCAAAAATAACTTGATTTTCTTGGGGGTAGCCATCAATGTGATGATTAGGGAAATAATGCAAATTTTACAATTAGTAAACCTTACACCCACACCCACTGCTTTACAGTTGGTAGATAGGTCAACAATGAAACCTAAAGGCATCATTGAGGACTTGGTCATAGCTTTGGATTCATGGGAGTACCCTATAAATTTTATAATATTGCAACCAAAAACTAACCTTGCAAGTTATCCCCTTATTCTAGGAAGACCATGGTTAGCAAAAACTGATGAATTTATAGGTTGTAGGTTTGGAAACATGATAATCTCAAATGGAACTATGACCAAGAAGTTGGTATTTTATCCACCAGCCCAACCTCATGTAGATTTAGAGTAGACTGTATGGCCTATCTTAGATGAAGAAGACAAATACTCTTTGTAGACTCTCATGACCATTGAATGTAGCCCTTTATTGAACAACCAAGATGAGGATGATTTAATTGCACATATTATATAGAATAACTATGGTAGGAAATCACAACAACTGGACTGTCTATCATGTCTGCAAGATCCTTTGCAAAATATTATACCTTTCAATTCATTAGAATCAGTATCTCAGCTTTTCCATTCTTTACTACCACAACAATGTGTCCCAAATATTTTTGGGTTTGACATTTCATCCGTACAATCAACATCCAAGACCTTAGAAATTATGACAGGTAGAATGTTGAATGTTAGCAATGACTTAACTATTGAGTAGCAAACTTCCCTAACCATTGTTGTAGGAACACATAGTATCCTTTGCATGGGACTACCATGACATGAAGGTAATTGATCCAAACTTGTGCATGCATATGATCTATATAAATGATGGTTTGAAACCAATTAGACAACCCCAAAGGAGGATGAACCCTGCACTAAGAGATATAGTCAAAACTGAGTTAAAAAATTACTTGATGCAAGCTTCGTTTACCCTATTTCTAATAGTCAATGGGTGTCACCTCTAGTTATTGTCCCCAAGAAAGGAGGGAATGTATAGTATGTGTAGATTATCGAGAATTAGACATCACCACTAGGAAATACCACTTTCCACTACCTATCATTGATCAAGTGCTTGACTCCCTAGCAGGAAAAAAGTACTCCTTTCTAGATGGATTCATTGTCTATAACTAGATTAGAATAGCTCTAGAGGACCAGGATAAAACCACATTTACATGCCCTTGAGGCACATATGCCTATTTTGTTCTTCATTTTGGACTATGTAATTCTTTGACCACTTTCCAAAGGGCAGGGCTAAGAATTTTTTTAGATTTTGCACATGACTCCATGGAAATCTGCGTGGATGATTTCACAACCTATGGAGAAACCTATGATGAAGCACTCAAGAATCCAGAGAAAGTTTTAAAGAGGTGTCAATACCACAACCTATCCCTAATTCATGAGAAATGTTTCATAATGATGACCCAAGGGATTGTTCTTGGATAATTTGTATCAAGTGAAGGGATTTAAGTGGATCCCAATAAAATTGAAATAATCCCCACACTCCTTGCACCACAAAAACAAAGAAATGTTAGGAGTTTTATAGGACATGCAGGCTACTATAGAAGATCCATTCAAGACTTTAGCAAAATTGCAGCACCCTTATTTTCTCTACTCACAAAGGATATAGAATTTGAATGGACCATAAAATGTCAACACTCTTTTAAAGCACTTAAGACAACACTAACAAAAGAACCTATCTTGAGATGACCAAATTGGACTTTGCATTTCCACATACACACAAATGCTTCTAACTTTTCCATAGGAGTAGTACTTGGGTAGAAGGAAGGTAATAAGGAGTATGCCATATACAACATTAGCAAGAATTTACAAGGGGAAGAACTCAACTACACAGTCACAAAAAAAGAGATGTTGGCAGTTGTCTATGTAATTAACAAGTTTAGGCACTATATCACAGGGTATCCAATCTTCATTCACACTAATCACATTGCAATAAGGTATTTGATGAATAAACCTATGGTTAGTGGAAGACTTGTTAGATGGCTGTTATTTTTGCAGGAATTTGATATCACTATAGTGGACAAACCTTGTAAGGCATATCTGGTGGCAGATTTTATGTCTAGATTACCCACTCAATTACCAGAAGGTGTTGTTGATGATTCTTTTCCAGATATTTGCTTTAACATTACATACATCTTGGTTTGTTGATATTGCAAATTACCTAATAGCATGGGAAAATACCACCTCATTTCTCCCCTAGAGAGAAGAGGCAATTAGTGCATAAAAGTTTCCCATACTATTGGGTAGCTGGTTATTTGTTTTATGCAGGTCCAAACAATATTATGAGGAGATGTATAAGAGAGGATGAGGTCTATGACATCCTCAAATATTGTCATGATGAACCCCATGGGGGACATTTTGCAACAAAGAGGATTGCACTTAAGATTCTCACCACTGGCTATTATTGGCCAACTCTTCATAAGGATTCAGTGAAATATACAAGGATCTACAATAGATGTCAGAGGATGGGCAGGTCATCTAAGACAAATGAGATGTACCTTTTCAACCATAGTTGGCACTAACACCATTTGATAAATGGGCACTAGATTTTATTAGCCCAATATCACCAACATCCAATAAAAAAGAGTATATCCTAGTTTGCACAGATTATCTAACCAAGTGGGTTGAAATCAAAGAATTACAATTTGCTAGAGATAGTAATGTAGCCAAATTCCTATATGAAGACATATTCACAAGGTATGGTGTGCCAAGAGAAATTGTGACAAATCAAGGTCCACAATTCACATAAGAGTTGATTACCAAATTGGTTCAAGAGTATGAAATAAGGCATAAGAAGTCAACACCCTATCACCCCCAAGCCAATGGGTAGGTGGAAGTAACCAACAAGGAAATTGAAAACATCCTAACCAAAATAATACAAATTCACAGAAAAAGATTGGGAAGTCATGTTACTTGAGGCAATATGGGCCTATAGTAACATGGAAGACAACAACAAACTTTACACCTTATGAGTTGGTGTATGGTAAAACAATAGTTCTGCCCATTAAATTTGAATACAAGATACTTAGGATGACAGTTGAACTAGATATGGATTTGACAGAAGTATAAAAAGAAAGAATACATAATCTGAATGGACTTGATGATATTAGAATGGAGGCCATGCATCACACATAGATTATTCAGAAATAGAGAGTAAAATGACATGATTAGTATATAAAGACAAAAGAGTTTACTATAGGTGATTGGGATTTATTATATGACTCAAGGTATAAAGATCATAAAGGTAAGATACAAACAAGGTGGTTAGGACCATATGAAATAGAGCAAGTTTTCCCAAATGGAGCAGTCAACTTACAAACTATAGATGTTAGATATTCATTAATGGTCAATGGTCATAAACTAAAGATTTACAAGAAGGCAACACAAAAATATAATTTTATCATTGCTCTAATGCAACAATATGGAAAACATACCGCTTCAAACAAAGACATATAATAGGCTAGTGATCATGACAATGATAGTAATCCTGATGAAGACATCCTAATAGACAATAAGGATATAGAGGTACAAATATACAAATTCTACACATGCTTGATTAGATGAGCTATACAATTCGTCTATTGGGGTCGACCAAACATAATTTTCTAACACCCATATATGCACACATTGCATAGGTGATTTAGACAACAATTCTTTTCAAACACTCCACGATGTAGTAGGGACCTGCAACTTTATGAATCAAAGTTGACACAATTCAAAAAGGGACCTGTTGTAGAAGGTACCCACAACATGCGCTAGTGAACAAATTCAAAATTTTCCACCAACTTAATTGCATGCCATCCACATGCATTATATTTCTCCATACATGCAACCAGATGTCTATCATATCATTTCATTCATCCTATCCCACGACGCATTACTCGATTTCCATGCATTCAAGAAATCATTTTATATCCATCAATCATACATTTTGCAACTTTCATTACCATGCTCCACCTTGTCATTTCATCCATCACTCGTTGCAATTAAAAAGATTTCAAATCATAATTACGCTGTAGACACTCTTAATCAGCTTCACATGAGCTGAGTTTAGTTCATTCATGTTAACATATAAACATTCTAATTTACCATAGTTAACATAGCTTGTAATTGTTTTTCAATTTATTTGCATTTAATGCTACATGCTTCATACTTATTATCTTACTTCCATTCTATGTAATTAAACCTTCAACATAGTATGATATAATTAAGTGAGGTCACTTAATGACTTTAGTTGGGGGGAGAGTACATTTTGCAAAGGTTTTTATTTATGTTTTTGCCACTAAATACCTTTTTTCCTTTCTGCAAAGCTTTTGCCATCATCTCAATTTTGAGCATTAACCTAAGCCCAATTTAAGTTATAATAAACAGTATAAGCAGTTGGTAGTTGGAAGTTGAATTTCAATAATTCAAGTATAGTAGACAAGAAGGATTGGAAGGATTAGTGAGATCTAGGAAGGATTGTTGAGGTTAAAATTGTGAGCTGAATTTGTAGAATTTGAACTAAAAAGAGTAATTTACCATCATGGGAGGAGATACTATTTACAGAGAACCTTTTGCACACCAACAAATACTAGAAGATAGGTTAGTCTTGCTTGTTTTCACAAATATAGGATGGTTGGACTATTTCCTAAGGTTGAAAAAGTATAATGAAGCTATGATAGAACATTTTGCAGAGACATTAGAGCATGATAAAGCCAATGTTTGAGGGCTAAAGGTAGATGCTTCTGAGGTTGAAATTGCAGAGGTATTTTGTCTGCCAAGAGAGGGAACTAAATTTCTTGTCAAGGTAAATACAGTAGCTGTCAGGGAAGAATTCAAAGAGCCTAGAGAGAATTTTGAGTTGTCATCTCAAGGTACTAGAAGATTAACACTACCACAAGTATGGGCTTCTTGTGCCTCTTATGTTATCAAATATATTACATGTGATGGTAGGCAATCTCTTCTTTATACCATGCATTTCAAACTTTTGAATCACCTCCATCATGATGTATGGGTTAATGTGCCAAATTTTCTTTATAACCTGTTGAAGAGAATGGTGTCCGAATACAAACAAAAAAGAAACACTACAACCCTATCACACTATTATTTAGTTACCCTACTTGTGAAAAGAAGTCTAAGGGTTAAATACCCACATATCTCTTGGGAATTTTTTTGATTTGTAACCGTATTAGCAATATACTTGAAGAACTAGTTGTTCCAGAGAATTTGGAGTCCTACTGCATCATTGAGTAAATGTCCTTCGGTTCACATGTTGCTTCACTTACCCATATCAAGGGAAAACCAGAGGAGCAAAGTCTGTGAAGATCACCACCCGTAGCCTCTAAGCATCCTGTAATAGGGAATGTCCAGGAAACCCCAACTTCTTTTAAGATGCCAAAAATAAGAAAGAGGAAAGGTGGACCTTCCCCTACTCTCAAGCAAGTGTAGAAGAAGAAGGCCACCCAGCCAAGGCGTTCACACCACCTGAAAAGGAAGGGTTTCATGAAGGGTAGTGTCAATAAACTAGAGGAAAAGATTATTGTGACAGTGGAAGATTCATACTTGCAAGATAATGTTTATGAGGATGCACATACACTTGTTAAGAGAAAATGGTATGTTTCAATCACCTCTGAATATGACTTAGAGGACATTCTTGTTTCTAATAAAACCACAAGAAGAACCCCACAAAGCCCTAACAGTGAGGGTTGTGCATATATTGGGGTTGGTGATGACCAAACTTTTGAAGAAGATGAGAATTTTTTCATAGAAGAAAGAAATGTAAAGGAGTTACAAAAAGTATTAGAGAGAATTAAATAGTTAGAGGAATTGGTGAAAACATATGAACAAAGAGATGAGGAAAGGAACTTAAATATTAAAGAATTGGAGGAGAAACTTCATAGCTATGGACGTGGGTCTAAATTGGACTTTCTTGTGCAACTTGCATAGTAAAAGTAGGAAACGTAGAAATCACAACTGCAAACCAAGGACCCCCTATTACAAAGACTCCAACTTATCATACCACTATGTCTCTAAGCTAACAATTGTGGAATGTAACTCATGAGTTTTCCCAATAGAAAGAAAAATGGGAGAAGTAAAAGGAAAGAATGGTTTTAGAGAATATCAGAGTACTGGAGAATAAAGAAACTGAATTGAAAAAGCTAGCAGTTAAGGTTGAGGAAATAGCAGATAAGGTTGCTCAAATTGTTAAGTGTAGACCTCCTGCTAGAGTATATTTCTCAAGAAAATTTTCTAAGCTTTCAATTTAGTCAGTTGATTAGTAACTTTCGAATTGGAATAAGTAGAAAGTTTGACTTTCTAAAGATTTTTGTTGGTGCCACACCTAAAGTACAAGATCAATTATGTGAATTATATTTACATAATTATGTTGTGCTAGATGATACAGAGTGGAACCCATTATTATTTGTGGGTCATTTACAAATTAGGGCACTAGATTCATACTTCAAAAATGAAATGTAGAGGGGTGAGATTATGTAGGACTATGTAGAGAGAGAGAAATCAATTGTTCTTCAAATCAAAAAGGAATCTAAGAACCCCCATAAGATAATAGATGAATGGAAAAAGCTTTCGAAGTATAAAGGTGTAGGTAGAAATATTATGAATTTGAGACTAAATGATTATGAAAGAATACAAAGACTAACATTAGGACTTCACCATTCTTATTGGCCTATACAAGAAAGATGAGACAGTTTAACCCCTGAGCTGCAAAAGAAAGAGCCCTACTCTATATATACTTTATGGCTATGCTTGAAAGAACCTAAAGGAATATGGACATTGCAAAAGATAGAGCACTTGAATGGGTAACTCTGACTTTCTCTCCAAGAATGCTTCTCTACCTAGTGCCACATTGGACAAGGGAAAGGAATGAAGAATGGGAAGAAGCTAGGGATGTCAAGTGGCAAAGACTTTCATGCTATAGAAGTTTTTATTTGAGACAGTAAAAAGGAGTGGATGTCATCACAAACCTTAGAGAGATGACCTTACAGTACAACCTCCAGTCTTCAAGCTACTTTGCTTGAAGACAAGCAAATGATTAGTTGGGGGAATGATGAGTCCTACTGATGGGTTCATATATTAGTCTATTTTTTGTTGTTTTTATGCATGCTTTCAGACATTATCAGATAATCCTTACAGAAAATACTCCTATTCTATGCTATCTTTTCATTATTATTATACAACCTTGGACCTAAATTATAGTAATGGAAATATAGTTATGGTATAGTAGCATTGCATGGTTTATATGTGAGTATGTATGAAATTTGGATGCAATTCTATGTTTAATCATGGTAGTTAGCTTTGTGTATATGTTTTGTGGATTAACCTCTTATAGCCCAAGAAGACACTATAGCTTGTAGCAACTGGAAGTTGTGGCCTGTAGTAAAAGGAGGACTTGGACAACGAAATGGGGGAAGTGCCAGATCAATTTGAATGCAATAACTGCGACGTGGAGGCACCCGATGGAGTTAGTTGTGCATCATTATGATAGTTAATAAAGCGCCGAGAAGAAAATTTCTTTTGTTGATAGGATTCTGGATAACTATTTGTGTTCTACATGTAGATCTATTTTGCAAAATTTTAATTCTATTAGAACTCTTGTCTCTTTTCAGTTATAGTTTGAACAATTCAATCTTAACTATATACTATGATATCTAGGAGTTGTAGGTAATGATTTCAGTTAGGAGTTGTATTTAGAATAAACTCCCCCATGCTTGTATATAGCCGATGGTTGAGTCCTTAGTTAGTGTTGTTGATTTAGTATTTTGTTACCAATTATTTTCTAGCTTTCAGTTATCATCTATAGACATGTTGATTATTCAAAAATGATTTCCTTGAATACAATCTGTGAGGAATATTTTATGTAATCTTTTGTGATACATAATGAATAAAGTTCAAGTTCATATGAATGCGTAGAATTTGAAGATCTAGATTTGGTTTTAGTTAAGTGAAGATAACCACTTGAGCGGGCCAGTCAATGTAATTGCTCTTCACTACAATTATAGTTATTTAATTATGTTTAGGAGTTATTTTTGTTAATCATTGTTTTATAAATTGCATGTAAGCCATAATAGATTCTCATATTTAGATTATCAATAATGAATGTTCATGAGCATGAGTGCATTTGGTTAACTTGTAGTACACCAAAGGTTGGAATAAGTTTAGTTACTAGTTTTGAATAGTTTAAGTTAGTTTCAGTAATTCTTTGTTAGTAGCAGTTCAACTACAGGTTATGTTGTAAGCACCCATAGCCATTAGCATCGATTTACTTCTACTGTTATGCAATTTTGTGATTTTCCAACAAGTAGAATGCCTTAAATAAGATAACCTAGGTAGCCCCAGGTCTCTAAAGACGAATATAATGCAAAACCATCACAAAATTACAAACCTCAATTGATAATTTAATAAAGTCTTTACAATGTTGAGTGGATTGTTCAGCTAGTCGTACTTTTGAATTGTGTAGTTCCTACCAAGTTTACAAGACACTAGTTTAGACTCTACATTTTTGGTGCCATTGTTGGGGATGGTGTTACCTTAATAGATTTGTTTTTTCCATGCTTTCATAGTTTACATTTCATTTTCAATATTAGGACTGTTAAGCTTTATCTCATCAATATACCAAAATGTTACACTAACACTATGCAGGACTGCTACTATACAAAGCCATATTTTATTATATGTGGAGGCAGAGAGATTCTTTGTGTAGATTCCTCCCTCTACATGCTAAGAAGCCATAGCAAAAATTGGTGACTCCAGTATTTAAAGTGAGGGTAATACTGAAGAAGAAATTTCCCTATCACCAACATCTAGCACATAGACAAAGGGGGCATACCAAACCATGGGTGATGTAGTGGATTAACCCGAACGTGCAACCTTTGAGTTCCCAATCACCAACCAAGAAAGTGCTACTATGTTGAAGAATATCCCTCCTTCAGCATTACCAGTCTTTTATGGGTTGGTGATTGAAGATTCAAACATGTTTATGTTTGAATTTGATGTCCTATGTAGAAGTTATGACTATACTTTTGATGCTCATAGGCTCAAGCTCTTCCCTGCTATTCTAAAAGATGTAGCCCTAAGATGGTTTGTGGGATTAGGCAAGGATGTTGTTCCTGATTGGGATACCATTAAAACACTGTTCTTGGAGAACTACCAAGACTATTGTAGAGGAATTGATAGGATAAGAGATTAAATTTTGATAATGTTGCAAAAGGAGGATTAGCCATTAGAAGATTATGTGGAGAGATTTCAGTTTGCCTTGAAGAAGAACCCACAAAACAAGTTATGTCAAGAATCCCTTAAGTTAGTATTTTTGAGAGTTAATGAGGATTGTATGGATGCCCTCAATCTTGTTGGGAAATGGGATATCTCTCAAATACCATTAGAAGACATCTGCAAGGTCTATAGAAATTACTCCAGGACCTTCACTAAGAGGCCAAAAGGAGAGAGGACAACCACCATTAGCAAATCATCTACTGGGGTTTCAAAGATAGAATTAAGCAATTTGATGTCCAACATGAAGGAGGACATTATTACTCACTTGGTAACTCAGTTGGACAATTTCACATTAAAAGAAGAAAGAGGAAGTTGAAGCAATTCTCGTTGAATGTTGTCCCAGGTGTAGGCAAAGGAAAGCAAACTACAAATGCAAAAAGGTGGCTAGTATCCAAGAAGACAAAATTGAGAAACCTAATTTGTAGCCACTTCAAGGAGAGGATGGGTAGCTATTTTACATAGCTCAAAGCAGGTCATCACAACAAAAATAAGGTATGCCATAAGATCCTCTTAACTTCAATTCATCCTTTCCCATTAGAAAGAAAAATAAAATTGCTTGGAGTTCTCAACCCTGGCCAGCTAATCAAAATCAATGGCAAAACCCTCAACAATAGCCACAACCTCAGCAAAATTGGAACCGGTAATAACTAAATCCTTGGTCACAACAAAATCTCTAGGATTCCAATTACAATCTCTAATGGCCAACACAACAGAAGCAATGGCAACCTCAATGGCAAAAAGGCTAACAGTGGTAGCAACAAAACATGAATTATGAGCAACCTATGCTTCCTTCTCAACCCCAACAACAAGCCATCATGCCTCCATCAAATCCTACATTTCAGCCACCCAGACCACCACAATTACCTACCCAACCTGCACCTAACTCTAACAACAAACCTATCCAACATGCTTATACTTATGAGGCTATGCAATACCCCACTTATGGGGTAAGGGTGAGTGATGTCCATCTTAGTTTAGGGAAACAACTAGCTAGACTTTCATCCCTTCAAATCACTAAGATGGAGGATGAGGAACCCGCAGTTGAAGCTTTAGATAATCACCTTTGGAACCCGAGTCAAATCAGGTACACCAAACTACCTCAAGTCTAAAGCCTCCTTTCCCTAAATGCTTAGCCATTCAAAAACATCACACACAAGCTAAGACAAACCTACTAAGTCAAATAAAGGATGTAAGTATTAATATTCCTCTCAACCAAGCCATTAAAGACATCTCAATTTATACCAAAACTGTGAGGGACCTATGTCTTAAGAAACTAGGGAGAAAAAGGAGGGATCCTCAGATAGTTTATGTCCTAGGAAACCTTGTTGATATCATGTTAGGGAACATAAATGTCCCAAAATACACAGAACCTAGTAGTCCAATAGTGGACATTAATATCAATGGGACCCTTATTAAGAACACCTCGATAGACTTAGGGGCAACAATCAATGTCATGACTAAAGAAACAATACAATTACTTTAGTTAGCCAACCTTAGACATACACAAACTATTCTACAGTTGGTTGATAGGTTAATAGTTAAGCCTAAAGGAATCATTCAAGATTTAGTTATTGCATTAGATTCTTGGGAATACCCTGCAGACTTTATAGTTTTTCAACCAAAAGTTAATCTTGCAGGATATCCACTCATCCTAGGCAGACCATGGTTAGCTACAACTGATGCATTCATAGGTTGTAGGTTTGGAAATATGATCTAATATCTAATGGGACTATGACCAAGAAATTGGTCCTCTATCCTCCAACCCAACCTTATGCCAGGATCTTGAGCAAACTATTTGGCCCACTTTGGATGAGGAAGATAATTATTCCCTACAAACTTTGATGACAATAGAACACAACCATCTATTGGATGATCAAGATGAAGATGAGTAATTGCTCATTTAATACAAAATGACTGTGGTAGGAGCCCACAACAACAAGATTGTCTCATATGCCTACAAGACCCCTTGCAAAGCATTATACCTGCCAATTCCTCATAAAAAAATATCTTAGATCTTTTATTCCTTACCTCCACAACAATGTGTACCAATCATTCCTAGCCTTGACCTCTCATCTGTGCAAGAATTATCCAAAGAACTAGAATTCATGCGGAGAAAAATGTTAAACATAAACAATACATTGACTAAAGAATAGTAGAATTCCTTGAACACAGTGTTGCAGGCATACACAACAACATATGCATGGGACTACCATGATATGAAATGTATAGATCCTGAATTATGTATGCATATGATCTGTAGAACCCCAATCCTAGACCTACACAAACACAACAAACAAACATATTATTAGATCAAATGCAAGTGAGAATCAAGATTCCCCATGAAATTCATTTGTAAAGCTCAAATAGGAAAGAAAATGAACCAAGAAAGAAATGAAATCCTATTTTAAGATGCAAACTCTCAATCCCATGGGGGAATTGGTGCCAATTTGATGTGGAAATTGGCCCTTTCCCAACTCCTATGCAAGCTTGATGAAGATTTGTGGATGATTGAAGCTCCTTGATGAAATTTTGGCATAACCTAGCTATGAAATGATAAAAATGGAGACTTGGATGAACAATGGATAAACTTGGCTTTGAATTGCAGATAATGACTTTGCCTCAAGTTGTCTCCCCTAAATCAATAGAAGAGCTTCTTATTTATAGATGTGAATGATGGAGGATTGCAAAACATGGTGGATGTGGGACAAAAGATAAGCCAATGATAAAGCGCCACTTGTCATCATGCCAATGGAAGGAGGATGAGCACATTTTGAAGAATGTGCAAAGAGGGGGAAATTCAAAATTCAAAATATGGCTTGAAGGATGAGATGAAACGTGAAGCAAATGCACATGGCTCAAGAAAAGGACATGTAAGAGATTTTAAATGCTTTGTTGGAAGGGACAAGTCCTTTTGGGGGGAGATTTCAAATTTGAGGAATATTCAATCTTTGATGCCTTTTTGAAAGTAAATAGATGATTTAATAAATTGATAAATTGATTTTCATGAGCAAGTGGCAAAAGCTAGAGGATTTGATGGATTAAGACTAAGATTAATCAAGATTTGATTAATTTAAAGGAGATTAGCTAATTTGACCATTTGATTTAGATTTTTGGATTTAAATAAATTGAAATGAGAGGAATAATGAATTTAGACTTAATTAAATAAGATTTGATTTATTTAATTAAAGAGGATGGTGTTAGCTTTAAATCAAATAAAGATTAATTTATTTAATTTAAATGAGATGACTTTAGAGATTATTTAAATAAAATGAATTATTTAATTAAAAGGGGGATGATGACTTAGTAAATAAGATCAGGTGCATGATACCAATTTGTATATTTTACATGTCTACATTATCTATATAAATGATTGTTATAGGCCCATTAGACATCCTCAAAGATAAATGAACCCTACCTTGAGAGAAATAGTCAAAGTTGAACTTCAAAAACTCCTTGATGTAGGATTCATTTATCTTATATTTGATAGTGAATGTGTCTCACCTTTGGTCATTGTTCCCAAGAAAGATGGGAAATGGAGAATATGCGTAGATTATAGGGAACTGAACACAACCACTAGGAAAGACCACTTTCCATTGCTTTTTATAGATCAAGTGCTTGACTCTTTAGCAGGGAAGTACTTTTCATTCCTAGATGGTTTCAGTGGTTACAATCAAATAAAATTTGCTCTAGAGGATCAGGACAAGACAACATTTACATGTCCTTGGGATACTTATGCCTACTTTGTTCTACCCTTTGGTTTACGCAATGTTCCAACTACTTTTTAGAGGGTAGTGCTCAACATCTTTTTTTATTATACTCATGATTGTACGAAGATATATATTGATGACTTCACCACATATGGGGAAACTTATGAGGAAGCCCTTAGCAATCTAGAAAAGGTATTAAAGAGATGTAAAGAACATAATTTGTCCCTCAGTAATGAAATGTGCTTTATGATGATGACTTAGGAAATTGTTTTAGGTCATTTCATATCTAGTGCAGGGATTCAAGTTGATCCACATAAGATAGAGATCATTTCTACATTACCTATTCCATAGAAGCAAATAGATTTCAGAGGCTTCCTTGGCCATGTAGGCTATTATAGGAGGTTTATTAAAAATTTCAGTAAGATTTTTGCACCATTGTTTGTTCTGTTGACTAAAGATATAGAATTTGGTTGGATATTAGAGTGTCAACATTCCTTTGAAAATGTGAAGAAATCCTTAACCCGAGAACCTATTTTGAGGGGGCCAAATTGGACAATACCTTTTCACATACATATTGATGCTTCACACTTTGCTATTGGAGCAGTTTTGGGATAGAAAGAAGGTAACAAATAATATGCAATTTACTACATTAGCAAGAATCTTCAAGGAGCAGAGCTTAATTATACTATTACAGAAAAGGAGATGCTAGCAGTGGTGTACACAATCAATAAATTCAGGTATCACATCATTGGTTATTCATTTTTTGTCCACATAGACCATATGACTATCATATATCTAATGAAAAAGCCTATAGTAGGGGGTAGACTAGTGAAATGGTTGCTCCTTCTACAAGAGTTTAATATTACAATAATGGAAAATATTGATAAGGCTAATGTAGTAGCAGATTTTTTGTCAAGGTTGTCAACACAATCGGTAGAAGGGGTAGCGGATGACTCATTTCCTGATGAACACTTGTTTTCTCTTAATGTACATGTACCCTAGTATGCTGACATTGCAAATTATTTAGTGACAGGGAAGATTCCACCACACTTTTCTCTAAGGGAAAAGAGATAACTGGTACACAAGTGTTTTCTATATTCTTGGATTTTTGGTTACCTATTCTACACTAGCCCTGACAACATCATGAGAAGGTGCATAAGGGAAGATGAAATATTTAATATCATGATAGCTTTCCATGATGAACCATGTAGGGGTCATTGTGTAGGAAAAAAATAACAATTTTCAAAATCCTCACAACCGGTTATTACTGGCCTACTTCACACAAGAATTCTATCAAGTATACAAGGAGTTGTGATAGGTGTCAAAGAATGGGTAAGCCAACAAGGAGTGATGAAATTCCATTACAACCTCAGTTAACACTAGCTCCCTTTGAAAAATGGGGTCTAGACTTCATTGGACCAATCTCACCTACTTCCAACAACAAGGAGTACATTCTAGTTTACACCGATTATTTGACTAAATGGGTAGAAGTGAAGGCATTATAGTTTTCCAAAGATGGAAATGTGGCTAAATTCTTGTATGAGGAAATTTTTACTAGGTATGAAGTACTTAGGGAAATAGTGATCGAACAAGGTCCACAATTTACTTCAGACCTCATCACCAAATTGGTTGAAGAATACAAAATAAGGCACAAAAATTTAACACTATATCACCCTCAAGCCCATGGCTAGGTGGAGGTCATTGATAGAAAAATTGAGAATATTTTAACCAAGATAGTGCAATTAAATAGGAAAGATTGGGTTGCTAGGTTACCAGAAGCAGTATGGGCATATAGAACAATCTCAAAAACAACAAATGGTTTTACACCCTATGAGTTAGTTGATGGAAAAATAGTAGTCCTCCCAATTGAGTTTGAGTATAAGACATCAAGGACAACAATAAAGTTGGACATGGATCTCACAGTGGCTCAAAAGGAGAGGTTACACCATTTATATTGGTTGGATAAAATTAGGATGGAGGCAATCTATCACACTGAGATAGTACAAAAGCAAAGGATAAAATGGCATGACCAATATATCAAGACAAAATAATTTAATGTAGGAGATTGGGCCTTATTATATGATTTAAGGTACAAAAATTTCAAAGGGAAACTCCAATCCAGGTGGTTGGGACCTTATGAGATCAGCCAAGTCTTTCTTAATGGAGTAGTAAAGTTGCATACTATAGATGCAATGAGGTTTTAACTCCTGGTTAATGGTCACCGATTGAAACTTTATAAGAAACCAGTACAAAAGGAAGATTTTATATTCTCTATTTCAATAGTATGGACCTCACAGTGATCAAGATATAGGTTCAGAAACATAGAGTGATGCCTCAGTAGTAGCAACAAATATACCAAGTCCTTCAGATGATTTAGAGATTGAGCTACATAGCTCAATCCTTGAGATCACTCAGCTTTAATTTCTTATTCTACCTCACAAGGAAACACAACACGGTTATAATGATGTACATACTTTTTGTAGAGGGAACTATCTTATATATACAACTATCCACATTCAATAAGGGTCTTGTTATAGTAGGGACCTATAGCATAACAGTTGTCAATATCCAGGAAGGGACTTGATGTTGTTCGAAGGTACCCGTAGCACCATATAGCAAACATTTTTTTTCAAATCAATTGGCGCCACAATAATTGTAGTTCACGCATTATCACATCAAAATTCTCACATGCAATATCCATTTTACATAATAACTATCCATAGCATGCCTATTTTATTTCTTGCAACTAGTTCAAATTTTAAATATTTGAACTATCACATCACCAACTATTATCTGTCTATTTTGTTTCATTACCTTACATCTGCCACCTCACCATTCATTCACCCACAATTACTTCTTGCCATATCAAATCATATAGGAGATACGTCTTCTTCAGCTCACATGCATGATGTTTAGTTGGTCACCTCCAACTGATACGTAAGGTACACTATCATAATTATCATAGATTTCTTAATGATTTCATTATGTCTTTCATATTAAATTGAGCATGTGACATGTTCATAACATTAATTTCCATACTTTCTAATGATACCTTCACCTATCATGAGATGAATTGAGGTCACTTAAAACCTTAAGTTGGCAGGAGGGTACAATTCAACTAGTTTTTTTATTTTTTCCACATACAAACAAATAAATTGACATGAAAACCCTTTTTGTCCTAAAAATTGCACCTACTTTTTGTTGATAGTTTCAATTTCCAATTCCCTAATCCTATGAAATTGAGCTAAGTCAAACCTAGAACCCATTTTTAAGCCCAATTGAGTTGATATGAAGAAGAAAGGGAGTTGCAATTATAATATGGTAGTGAAAGTGCATGAGGAAACAACAAAATAAGAGAAGGATTGAGGGTGGTGAAGTGAAAATCAAGATGAATTTTCAAGGTTAACACATTGAGAAGAGGAAAATAGATTCATAATGGGAGGTGGTGTTATTAGGTGAGAACCGTCGACTGACAAGCAGATACTAGAAGATGCAATGGTATTGCCTATCTTCACAAGAGTGGGTTGGCTCGATTGTTTCCTAAAGCTGATAGAATTTGAAAATGACATAGCAAGAATATTTGCAACCACACTAGAGCATGGTGAAGTAATGGTAGAAGGGTTTCCAATAGATGCATATGAAGTTTCCATAGCACAGGTATCTGGGTTACCTAGGATTGGAGCAGAGTTTCCAGTTATGGTGGATGCAGTGGCTGCAAGAGAAGAATTTTGTGAGTGAGGAGAAAATTTGGATTCATCATCACAAGTTACAAAAAGACATTCTCTTCTATGGTTTTGGGCCAACTGTGCTTCCTATGTCATTAGATACCTTACTTGTGATGGTAGACAAAATATTTTGTATACTTACATTTCAAATTGCTTAGTCACCTTCACCATAATAGGCTAGTAAATGTGCCAAATTTTCTTTATAATATGCTAAAAAGGATGGAATCTGAGTATCAAGGGAAACAAAGTGACATGACCTTATCACATCACTACTTGGTTGCGCTATTATTAAAAAGAAGCTTGGGAATTCAATACCCATAGGTAGCCTGCGAAGATTTTGTGAAATATGAAGATATTAATGTTTACTTGAGGCACTTGTAGTACTTGAAACTTTAGAGCCACAAGCTGAACCTACAAGAGAAAGTTCTTGTGTCTCACCTACGGCTTCACCTACCCATAGCCAAGGTGAGCAAAAGGATCACAATGTGCCAAAATCTAGGTCACCAGCAGTGGAAGAAATTTCATCTTCTTCTAAACCACCAAAGCCCATGAACAGAAGAGGCAACACATTCACAACATCCACACCTTCTAAAGTAGAGAAGAAAAATAAGGGTGATCAAAAGAAAAAAAAGATGTTGAGAAGGAGAAACCTACACCTAGGCATTTAGGAAAATTAAAAAAGCAAGGTGTTATGAGGGGGGTGTGGAAAAACTTGAACAAGAGGAAAAGGGCTAGGAACAACAAGAAGATGTGATGTTGGTTGAAATAGACTTTGAAGGGAAGGGAAATATCCCTGGAAATGTACATACACTTGTAAAGAGGAAGAGATGCATGTCTACCACTTCTAATTCAAACTCGGGAGATGTGTTTGTTGCCAAAAAACATAAAGGAAAACCTTAGATAGTCCTACTTATGAAGACTATGGTTGTACAGGGGGTGGTAAAGAGCAATTTTTGGAAATAGAAGAAATGTTTATAGAAGATCCTAGAAATGTTAGGAAAGAGCTTCAAGAAGCTTTGGATAGAATTAAACATTTGGAAGAATTAGTGCAGAGCTATGAAAAGAAAGACAAAGAAAGGGAGACAACAATACAATAATTGGAAGAAAAATTGTAGACATATGGCCATGGTGCAAAGCTAGATCTATTGGCACAATTGGCCATTACCAAAATAGGGGATGGAGAACTTGTAGTAGCAAATTAGAGACCTCCTCTCATAAAAACTCTAGTTCACCATACAACTTTGTATCTTGGTTATCAATTATGGAAGGTGATTGATAAATTTACACAAGAAAAAGAAAAGTGGAGGAAAGAAAAAGAAAATTTGATTGAAGAACATGCCAAAGTGTTGGAAGGAAATGAGATTGAGCTAAGGATATTAGTAGTCATATTAGAAGAAGCGGCAATTAATTCTACACAAATCATAAGATTTTGACCTCTAGCAAGAATATATGCACTATTTTTGCAAGAATTTTTTTTTAGTTTTCAATTTAGTAGGCTAATTAGTAACCAATCAGTTGGGATGAGTAGGAAATTTGAGTTTCTTAATGTTTTTGTTTATTCTACACCAGAAGAGTAGGATCAATTGTGTGAATAATATTTGCACAACTATGTGGTTTTGAATGAAACTGAGTGGAATCTTTTGATGTTTGTAGGGGATCTCCAAGTAAGGGCACTAGCATCTTATTATAGGAATGAACGATTCAGGGGAGAAAATATGGAAGAATGTGAGGAGAGGGAGAAATCAATTGCTCTCCCAATAAGGAAAGAGTCTAAAGACCCTGATACACTTATATATGAATGGTTGAAACTCCTGGATCATAAAGGTGTAGGAAAGAAGATTATGAAACTAAGAACAAAGGATTATAAAAGAATGTAAACATTAGTTGTGGAATTGGGTCAACAATGTTACAGTTATATGTAGAACAAATGGAATAGCTTGACCCCAGAGTTGCAGAGAAAGGAATCTCATTCAGTTTAAAATTTTACCACCATGCTTGAGAGGGTACGCAGATACATGAAAATTATTGCTGACATAGGACTTCAGTGGGTACCACTCACGTTCCACCCACCTATGCTACTCTATCCAGTCCCACATTGGACCAGGGAAAAAGGTGAGGAGTGTGAGAAATTCAAGATCATCAGAATGAGACAACTTGCAACTTATAGAGGTTTCTACTTAAAGAAAATCAAGGCAGTTGATGTTGTTATGGAACTCAAGGAGATCACCCTGCATTATAATCTGTACCCCTAGTGTTTTTCTTGAGGACAAGAAAAAGTATATAGTTGGGGGGAATGATGGGTTCATGTATTAGTCTATTTTTTGTTGTTTTTATGCATGCTTTAAGACATTATCAGACAATACTCCTATACTATGCTATATTTCCATGCTTATTATACAACCTTAGACCTAAATTATAGTAATAAAAATATAGTTATGGTGTAGTAACATTGCATGATTTATATGCGAGTATGTATGAAATGTGGGTGGAATTATGTGTTTAATCATGGTAGTTAACATTGTGTATATGTTTTTTGGATTAACCTCTTGTAGCCCAAGAAGACACTATAGCCCACAAAACCTGGAAGTTGTAGCCTACACCAAAAGGAGGACTTGGACAGTGAAATAGGAAAGTGCCAGATCAATTTGAATGCAATAACTACCATGTGGAGGCATCTGATGGAGTTATTCATGCATCATTCTAATAGTTAATAAAGTGCTAAGAAGAAGAATTATTTTGTTGATAGGATTTTGGATAACTGTTTGTGTGTTCCACGTGTAGATCTGTTTTGCAGAGTTTTAATTCTATTAGAACTCTTGTCTCTTTTCAATTATAGTTTGAACAATTCAATATTAATTATATACTTTGATATCTAGGAGTTGTAGTTAATGATTTCAGTTAGGAGTTGTATTTAGAATAAACTCCCTCGTGCTTGTATATAGTCGATGGTTGAGTCCTTAGTGTTGTTGATTTAGTATTTTGTTACCAGTTATTTTTTAGTTTTCAGTTATCATCTACAGACATGTTGATTATTCAAAAATGATTTCCTTGAATACAATCTGTGAGGAATATTTTATGTAATCTTTTGTGATGCATAATGGATGAAGTTCAAATTCATATGAATGCATAGAATTTGGAGATCTAGATTTGGTTTTAGTTAAGTGAAGATAGCCACTTGAGTAGTCCACTCAAGGTAATTGTTCTTCACTACAATTATAGTTATTTAATTTTGTTTAGGAGTTATTTCTATTAATCATTATTTTATAAATTGCATGTAAGCTAGAATAGATTCTCATATTTGGATTATCGATAATGAATGTTCATGAGCATGAGCGCATTTAATTAACCCGTAGTACTTTGTAGGTTAGAATAAGTTCAATTACTAGTTTTGAATAGTTTAAGTTAGTTCAATAATTATTTGTTAGTAGCAATTCAGCTATGGGTTATGTTGTAGGCACCCGTAGCTATTAGCACCACTTTACTTCTTTCACTGTTATGCAATTCTATGATTTTCTAGCAAGTAGAATACCTTAAATAGGATAACCTAGGTAGCCTCAGGTCTTTGAAGACACATATAGTGCAACACCATCACAAGTTTACAAACCTTTCTTGACAATTTAATGAAGTCTTTATAATGTTGAGTGGACTATTCAACTAGTCATACCTCTAAATTGTGTAGTTCCTACCAAGTTTACAAGACACTAGTTTAGACTCAACACTTACTATTAGTCAGTTTTCTATTATTTCAATACATGTTTTTAGACATATTCAGACACTTATTTCATATATATCCCCAAAACTTTACTATCTTTTATGATCATTATGCAAACTTGGACCTTGTTTGAATTCTTTGGAAATATGATTATGATATGCTAGTTATTACATGGTTAATATGTGGATATTTATGAAATGCAATGAATATTTGTGTTTAAGTTATGGTTATTAGTATTGTGTAGATGTTGTGTGAACTAACTCTTTACAACTAAGGAGTCAGAGCTAATGGATTTTAGCCCGCAACAACTGGAAGGCATAGCCTACAAATAAAGGGAGTTTCAACAAGGATGCAAGGGAAGTTAGAAGAATGCAACAGTTTCATAATTGGAGGCATCTACTTGTCAAGATTTTTGTGAATCATCACATCATTTAATAAAACTATTGAAGGAAAAAAATTCTGCTACAATTGGGAATCTAACATGATTGTTTCTACAATCCACATTTTATTTTAAAAATTGTTATAGCAGAGTTACAGTCCTATTTCAATTCTTCTTCCTTTTGAGTTGTGCTTTGATTACTTAGACTTTATCACACTCTATTTTAGAGGGAGTGGTGATTTATGATTAGATTTTTATTTTTATTCCTTTTTCTAATAAGACTCCCTTGCACCTATATGAATGGTTTGATGGTTGAGTTAGTTAGTTAGTTGGAATAGAGAATATAGCAGATAGATTTGATCAAGTTAGTTTTTGTTTTTTAAATAGATAATGTTTTGTTTCTCAATCATGATCTTATGAATAAGATATTCCAGAAGAATCTCTTTGGATTGTGATATCTTGAGTTATGCAATGAGATATTTTTAGTTATTGTTGTGCTAATTTGGTTTGGGGAGCTAGATTTGAGCTCACTTTGTGGAGAAAGTCACTTGAGCAAGGGCCACTCAAGGTAATAGTTTCCCACTTTATTTCCTATACATTTATTTATGTTGCAGTAGTTAGCTTCATAATTATGTTTGTCTTAATCAGATTCTTCATGTGGTAAATGTGAATAAGATCTTATCTCATATTCATTCTTTAATTGTTTCATGAATTGTTCTCTAGAGTTAGTCAATTTCGTTAGTTAGAAGGTGTTGGTTAATTATAAAATTCATTTATTAATAGTGAACTAGTCATAGTCTTTAACTGTAAATACCCATAGCAATAGCTTCAACATTACCTCTTTTCACTATTATGCAATTTATGATTTCTAGTATGTGTAAACACCTATTCTAGGATGATATAGGTAGTGAAGAGTCTCTAAAAGCACATATAGTGCCAACATTATCAAAAGCTTATGTTAGCCTTGGTTGATAAATTAAATGAAGCTCTTTCAAGGTTTTAGAGGATTGTTTAGTGGGATCCCCTCTAAATTGTGTGTTTGACACCAAGTTTCTTGAACATTAGTAGGCCTCTACACTGCCCACGTGATAAAGTTTAATTAATGAAGGAAACTCAAAAAGTCACGACAATCGACTACCTGAAAATCTATGGACAAGTAGGTAACAAGCAAGAGCTAAATAATGTCAATGCCACATTCAAGAGCCTGGAAGTGGAGATAAAGGGCAAGGATATAGAAATTTCTAGGTTGTAAAAGGAGTTGTAAGAGGCCAAAATTCTAATTGATGAAAATAAGGAAGAAAAATCAATTACAAATGCTAAGTTGCAAGAAAAGGAGTAGGAATGTGCTTAGCTATAGGCAACCCTTTTTTATGTTGCGAGTTTTTAGCAAAAGTTACATGAAGATATGCAAATATTAGAAGCTAATGTACAAAAGGAACTAGATAGCGCATAGGCTCAGGCTGAGATGGAAAAGAATGAAAGAGTGATCATCAAGGGTTGATTGGATGAGAAAATGAATGAGTTGGTGAGGATTCAACAAGAGCTCTCTGACTAGTTAGGAATACAAGTGCAGGTTCAACAAGAGGTGCAGGAGAAAGAGGCCAAGTTCCTGAGTGAATTGGCAGGAATACAAGCCCACCTTGACACTAAGAGAAAAGCAAAAGAATCCTCTGAATCTAAACTATAAAGAAAGGACCAAATTTTGACACAATTGTAATAGGAGCTTTTTGTTTCTATGAGGGAAGTAAAATGAATCCATCAAAAGAATGAGGATAAGGAGCTATGAAGGTAGTAATTGTAGGGTGAGCTCTCCATTTCTATTCAACAATCAAGTATCCTTCCTCTAATACAATAAATTTATGCCTCATATTGGGAAAAGGTAAAGAGCATCACAACTTCCTTCCAATTTGTGCTCAAACTTATAGTTGATTCTCAAAAGCTAAGTGTAGACGTCGATGCCACGAAAAAATAAATCTTATCAGTTATAACACCAAGGGTCACAAAATCAAAATTATTGATTAAGAAGTTGTACATCGCAACCGACAAGACCTTGGTGGCAACAGGGATTGATGACTGAAGACAGGTTACCAAAAGGGAAGATGAATGTATTAAATGTAATAGAGCAACTATTAAAAGTTGAGAATGTTTGGATGCCCAGAAAGAAAAGTTGAAGCAAATGAAGGAGCATATTCTACAATTGGCTCATTCGAGTCTCCCTTATTTCTTCCTTCTAGATGGGTCAATTATGCCTGAAGATCAAGTAAAGAAGCTTTTGGAAGATAAGCAATAGGATCCATCTATTTTCTAGACCCTAAGCTTTCCTTCAAGTGCATCAAAGAGAGGTAATTTTACATCTATTGGATTAGATCACTTTTTATATGCAAGTTGCATTGGACTCAATAAGAAATATCCCTTTTCAAGAAGATGATTGACTTGAACCAGGCATTTGAAGCCTTACAACAGAGGGTATATCCATCGGAAGCAGATTGGGCCCTATTCCAATCAACTCTCTTAAAATTATGATTGCTTTCTTTCTCCTGTTGCTTTTTAAGTTTTGGTTTGCAGAACCAAGATTTTGGGATTATTACCTTCATGGGTAAATGTCCCGAAGAACTCACCAGAGTTGTAGATTATATCTGTTGCAGCCTTCGACAAGTTTAATTTGCTATTTTTATAAGGCTTCACTCTTTTGGATCTGTGAGCTTACTTGTTCAATGTCCATTACATTCGTAGAGGTGACATGTGTCTACGTCACACACTTTCTCATTGACTTGACAACATCTACTCTTGGCGTATTATGCAAGAGTTCCATGTGGCAACTCCACTCACCACCTTTTGGTGACATTAGATGGTTGATATTATTTAGGACTCATATTTTTTATGGTGCCACACATCAAGCGATGCAAGGACGAATTTATTTTGAGCTCAGGGATTGTTTAGAAAAGAACCATCAGCCTTGGATTGACTACGGTAGTTTGAAGGGATGCCATGTGTCAGGCCTGGGAATAAAAATGACATCGATGAATTTCCATCCAGCTCATCATGCAGTTAGAATGGAGAGAGTGGGATTTCTAGATGGTGTTGTCACCACAAAGTGAGGAAGCTATGATTTCCCACTCATGTAGTTCCAATGGTCATATGATAGCAGCTCCCATGAGAGGCACAAGGCCGAAATATTTTTGATTGCAACCCTCTCCTTTGACGGTGTTGTTTCTCTATTTATGGGACTTGTCTCTTTGTTTTGGGGCTCTATGGGATTTATTGGAAGGACTTAAGACAAAGCTCAGTTGGAAATAATTGTAACACAATAGACCTTAGTATAATATGTTCTTGAAGAATACATACTGAATATATAGAATTGTGCCTTATTTTACCTTTTTTATGTGTTTATCTTTGTCTATTCTCACTAAATTTCATATTCTATATCTATTTGAAGTGTTGGAAATTATGAATTGTTATCTTCTAGATTTTATAATTTTAGTTACCTTAATACATACAAAATTTTGAATCATGTTTAATACTCTTTCAAACTTCTATGGAATTTGGTCTAATTGATATTTTATTATGTTATATGAGGTTTGAAATGTTGTAAAAGCTTAGTGCATCGCCTTAGAATAACTTTGTTTTCTTTCTTTCTCCCTTTTCCTATCCTGTTAACAATGAAGAGTCAGCTTCTAAAATCTCGGAGGTCATTCTCTAGATTGAATTTTAGACCCCCATTTGTAGAACTTCTCATAAGACTCTATTTTCCTTAAGCATCAAATTAAGGGATCAACAAACCCTAATCCTAACCCTGACCCTTACCCTAATTGAACCCTAACTATAACCCTAACTCTAATTGAATCCTAATCCTAATTGATCCCTAATCCTAACCTTGATTAAACCCTAAACCTAACTATGATCGTAAACCTATTTAAACTTGAATTATAACCCTAAGCTTTATTGTATTACCCTAACCCTGATTTAACCCTAACCTTAACCTTTATCTAATCCCAACCTTGATTGAACACTAACCCTAACCCTAACCCAAATTATACCCTAAGTCTAATAGTACCCTAATTAAACCCTATTTATAGTCCTAATTGAACCTTAACCCTAATTGAATCATAAGCATAATTAAACTATAACCCTAATTTAACCCTAACCCTAACTCTTAACCCTAATTGAATTGTAAGTATAATTCAACCCTAACCCTAATCCTAACATAAAACTTTACCTTTATTGAACCATAATTATAACCCAAACCCTTACTAAACCCTAAACCTATCCCTAATTGAGTACTAACCATAATTTAACTCTAACCTTGACCCTAATTGAACCTTGATTGAACCTACCCCTAATTATGAACCACAATTAAATCCTGAACCCTAATTGGACCCTACTCTAACACTAACCCTTACCCTAATTCAACACTAAACTTAATCCTAACCCTAATTGAATCCTAATTAAATCTCAACCCTAAACCTAACCCTAATCATAATTATAATTGTACCTTAACTCTAACTAAAACCTAACCTTAACCCAATGCTTTACCTTGCAACCCTAACCCTAACTATGATTAAACTTGAACCCTAACCCTAAACCTAACCATTATTTAACCTTAACCCTAATTGTGCCCTATATGAACCTTAACCCTAACACTTATTCTAAAGCTAACACTAATTGTAATTCTAACCATAACCCTAACCCTAAACCTAAATTTAACTCTTGATTAATTATAACTTTAACCCTAACCCTACCGCTATTTTTTTTGTAAAGGGTTTTGGGCCCCTTCAAAACCTGTTATTTACCTCTAATCAAAAACTTTAACCCTAACCCTAACTAAAACTCATACCCTAACACTCACAATAATTCGAACCCCAAAACTAAATCTAAATTTATCTCTAACCCTAACTCCAAAAATAATTGTAACTAATAGTAACTATAATTTGTTAGAGTTGATTGTTGAACCCCCAGAGCTCCTAGTGATCCTTAGCAATCAAAATGCTTATCACACATGAGAGAACAAAGCAATGATTATGTTATGCAACATTGGGAAGAAAGCGAGTGAATCCACACAAATATCACACAAGCATATGATATGCCTTTTGTATTGATTGACTACTATTAGCGAATGAATTGACCCTTGATAAATATGCCTATAATAAACAACTCTCTTGCCTGATAAGAACTGATGCCAAGCCACTAACAGCTTTGGAAAGGCCACAATTGGATTTGTGGCTTTCCTCTTAATTGAGAGGTATAGCTCCCTCGTATGATTTTAATGGGTAGTAAATGTGTTTTTAATCGAAAAGCATGAAAGGTGAAAAATATTAGCCCATAAGAATGTAGCTAATGTGAAATGAATTCTAAAATATTATTAAGCAACTAGCTCACAAATTGTACTAACTAATGACAAATGTGAATGCAAATAAAAAAGAGAGACTTTATATGTCGAAATAAAAATGGTTGAGCACAGGAGAGACCCTGGATCGAGTCAAACACAGAAGTATCATGGAAGAGATCCTAACAGGTGGCCTTTCAATCGGTGAAATGGGCGTAGATCACATAACCCAAAGTGGAGAGCACCGCAACAAGCATGGAAGGCTCCAACAAAAAAAAATCAGGGTTTTTCTATATCAGAAAAGGATAACCCTATGTCCATGGATCGAGATGCAAGGAATAGATGGGGATATGCTAGAATGCAGTTGACTGGTCCAGTGGATATGAGGATGCTGGAAAGGAAATTTTGGAGACCAAAAAGCCAAGCGATTTAGTCATCGGAACAGGTAAACCCTAACATTGTGCATACTATAGTAGTTTCTTTACTTGTGATGGAAAGGCTTGGAATGAATCGGTGAGCCATTTTAAGGAAAGATATTTTTTTATGAAGTGGAGTGGGCCATGGCCAGCCTTTAAAAGGGTTAGAAACTAGTGTGACGCCTATTAGAACTGTAAATTTCTGACAGTAATTTCACAAGTTTTCATACCTCTGAGTTTCCATAGGAGTCCTTATCATAAGCACAAGGGTTTGTTTTCATATCGTTCTGCTCACTTTTTGTCCATATTTGCCCCATATAATCATCTATGTCTGAATATTGCACATTCTTGTTCCTATTGGCATGAGTTCATTATGGTCTCCTGACCCATTGAGTATTCTTGTTAAAAGGAGTCTGTGTTGCCTATTGGCAAGACTCCTTTTATATCACAGTGATTGGGTTTCGTCTACAGGCTACTATCGGCATGATATTTTCATTATCCCGGTGACTTGGAGGGTTCACTTCGATAAGAATGTCATCTTTAGGCTGAGGTATTAGCGAGATCTTTATGTCTCGCCGACCGGCACATTATGGGATCACTTCGGCCAAGCAAGTTGTTTTCGGTGTAATGTCATAGCGAATTCAAATGTGTCTCAACGACCATATGCACGTGGAGGGCTTATCGGTAAAACTTTTGGGCTTCGATGTAATATCTTGGCGATTGCTTCATGTCTTAGCGACCGACAAAGGTTGCTCATCGGTGAGAGGTTTTTCTTCGTTGTGATATCATAGCAAACCTCCCTTGTCTTGCCGACCGCTGATAATGAAGTACATCTCAGTAAGACTCATGAGCTTCAATGTGGAGTCTCGGCGAACCCGTCGGGTCTTACCGACAAAGTCTAATGAATGGCTTTCGGTGAGAGGTTGGTATTGTCTCAGCGAAATGAAGGTGTGAGCTCAGGGTGACTCTCAGTATAACAAAGAGAATTCTATATAATGTCTCCCCAACAGTTGAAGGTTACAGCGACACACAAGACATAAAGGAACTTTCGGTGAAACATAATGAAACCTACTAGAGGTCTCCCTAATATCAGAATATTATGGCAAAACACAGAGAACTAAGGGATGACTGACAGTGATACAATTGCCTTCGGCATACTTACAGGGTTGTCTCAGCGACTATTTCATTATGATTAATAAAAATTCAAATACTATTGGCTGACATGTGAAAGCTTAAATACGGTTGTTGGCCGACTTGGATTTTGAAACGATGTGTCTGTTCGGATGCATATTATAGATGTTGAAATCTGCATTCGCTCAAAACAAACAACACACATTAGCGTGTTAGTTTAAAACAAAGCAAATAACAACATCCATATGAAATGATACAACAATGCTTTCAAATGCAAACAATAAAAAAAGCAAGCTAAATAAGCACATGAAGAACATGAAGTAAATTATCTCATATTGGATTGGTGCTTATATGGAAAGAAGCCCTTTCCCAATCCTTGCTTAAGCTAAGCTAAATGATATAATGCCAATGATGATGATGGAGTAAGATGGGCAAAATCAGTTCTCAAGGAGAGTGACTTTGCATATGATTTGAGGATGAAATTGTGGAGATGAAATGCTAAGATTGTGGAGTGATGATGAGCAAAATCAATTCTCCTGAAGAGAGTGACTTTACATGAGTTATTATGGAGGATTTGATAAGAGATGAAGCCTCTATTTTATAGATTTTCAAATGCTAAGAGTGCCAAACATGGAGGATGTGGGACTAAATGTAGACCAATGAAAGAAGGCCACTTTTCAAGTTGTGATAGGCTGAAAGTTGTGCAAGATTTTGGAAATGTGCCCAAGAGAGGGAGTTTCAAATTCAAATTTGTGCAATGAATGTTGAGTTTGACCTTTGGAAGGGGACATGTAAGAGCCATGAAAGAGCTCATAAATGACTTGTTGGATGTACATTTCAACTTGCCTTTGATGTTGGTCCCAATTCATGGATGGGGTGATGGATGGATGAAGATTCATGACGTGGCTGGTTGTAGTATTGGCATCGGTTTCATCATAAGGACTCTTCATGCTCCCTATGTTGATGTTCGCTTGAGATGAAGTTGCCCCCAGTATTGTGGAAGTAGTACCTTCATGCTTTGATTCTGCCTATTTTGAGATGTCTTGTTCGATAAGTGTTCTCTGATAGATGACCACTGTAGATGACCTTAGTTCAATTTGCTGCTCTGCTAATTCTGGAATATCCTGTTCTATTTGACATGTTTCCTTGAGTGGATAATGCTGGATATCTTCATGCCTGATGTCCCCAATATGAATTTGGGATGTATCTAATCTTGATGTTGATAATTCAGTACCCTGCTCCTTTGGTGTAATAATGTCAGGATTAAAGGAATCCTGTTCTGAATGAAGATCATCTACATGTCCATCCATAGAAAGCATCTCATGGGTAAATGGAGGAGTATGTGCTACATGGATATGATCATCGTGCATAGATAGGAGAGTGTCCATTAGATCATTGTAATATCTTGTAGATACGAATTCTTTATCTTGAATGATATCGGAGTTTCTTTCAACATGCTTTGGATAAGGTTCTTGACATGGATCAGTTTCAAAGGATGAATCACTTACAAAGGGTTCTTGGATGTCGTTATTAGACATGGTAAGTGGTTCAATATCCTTAAGTGTTGAGTTCAGGTTTCCTTCAGTATCTATAACCATGAGGTCAAAGAGGGTCAACATGTCTTGGAAAGGACCATTGCTAGACCTTAGTGGAAGATTTTGATCTTGTTTTGGGATAAAATCTTGAGATATGTCCTCTAACTCACAAGGCGATGTAGAGACATTTTCAACATGATCATAGCTCAACAGATCATGCATTATGTCAATAGGATCAAATAATCCTAACACTCCTTGAAATAGATCACTAAAAAGTGGTTCTTGATGTATGGTGCGTTGATCATTGGATGGGGTGGAAATATCTTCAAGGTGCTCATCGATGGAGAGATCTTGATCTTTGTTTTTGGAAAATGTGGTGAAGGGATTTCCAATGTTTTCAACCATAAGGTCAAATGATGTTGACATTTCTTGAATTGGATCATTGTTGGTTGGTGGATTTTGACATATGTTGATTTGATCTTCAGACGAGATAGAAACATCTTCAATGTGCTCTTGGATGGATAGATCTTGACCAGTGCTCTCAACAGTTCTCATTTTTTGTTTTTGTGCTTGTGTTTGTTGGGTAGCTTGAGAGGATTGGGTAGCTTGGGTAGCTTGAGCGGTGTGGGTAGCTTGAGCGGCTTGTGGAGCCACCTGATATTGTTGAAGCACTTGTTGGTAGGCTTGATGTGCTTTTAGTGTGATGTTACGATATTGACTTATTGCACTTGGTTTTGGTGGTAGTGGTGGTGTATTTGGAATCGTGTTGGATGTAGTGACAAGTGGTTGAGATACGCTTGGAGCTATCATAGTGGTTTGAGATAGGATGGGTTTGATCGAGGTGATAGGAATGGTCCGAATGACTGAGATGATAGGCCCTTGGGAGACCATATTTTGATTTGTTGGGATCAACATTGTTGCTTGATTGAATACCATCTGTTGGTGTGATGTCGATGGTATATTCACAGGATTTGATGTAATGGCTTGATTGGTGTTAGGTGGATTGATTTGGATGGAGTGATTGGTGCTAGGTAAAGGGGGAGTCCCTAAACCAAGGAATGATGTTGATATGGGTAATGGTGATGGAGATGTATCTTGGCATAATGACTCAACTATTTTGGTAAGCGCAGCAATTTGATCTTGCAAAATTTGTTCTTGATTTCGATCTTGACTCCCTTGATATAGTTGATTGGGATTTTGTTTAAGAAAATTTGGAGTGTGTAGTTGTGTTTGATTTTGGACAATGTTATGATTTGGGATGATGTTCAGATTTGGCATGATAGGTTAAAATTGACCATTGTTCATGTTTGGAATATTCGTATGATTTGGAAATGTATCCATCACAAAGTTTTCCTGATTCATGTTTTGAAAACTTGTACTTGGTACATTCTCCTTTGGCATGTAGGGATTTGGTGGGATGATGTTGTTCATTTGAAGGCTCATGCATTGATTGTTCGGTTGACAGACTTGTAGGTTTGGAATTGGATTTACCATCGGGAAATGTGTTCCAAGATTTAGATTGGGTAGACTCACACTTGTTGTGCCATTGACATTTGTCAAAGGTAATGATCCCATGTATGGACTTTGATAATCGATAGGAATTGTAAGGCTTTGAAAGTTCAATTGATTTGGATTACCCATGATGTATGGATCAAGTTTGTATTCCATGTTCCTCTTGTGTTTTGACCTTGTTACAAAGTGACCTCTAAGGTTCTTAGGACCAAATGATGAGATGACAGATGGGTGAATGATATGAGTGTTGAACGTTTAGGGATTTTGGATCAATGCTAGACTTAGGGTTTGATTTTGATTGGTTTGATTGGATAATGAACTTGTAAACCCTAAGATGTTGGATGTGATCTTAGGATGAACTTGTTCAAAAGGATTTCTGATTCAATTAAATGTATAAGAAAGGATGCATTCCAATACACCTAACTAAACAGGGTGATTTTTGGTTTGATGATTTACCCAAGTCTAGAATGATTTTTTCAAAAGCTCTAAAGTTGTTTGGTGGGATGGGATGATAAATGTTTGGAATTTGGATGAAGTGTTTGATTTGATCCTAAATGAACCTAGGAAGGACTTGTTTACAAGACCAAGATAGTGAAGAACATGCCTTTCTCTAAAAGTAATTCAAAATCAAAAGACCAATGTTTGCATTAAAACCATATGACCAAAAGATGGCAAGCACATATGTGGGATCCAATTGATTTAATTTTTGCTTAATGGATTATTTTTACCACAAACACACTCTTGATTAGCTTTCAAACTGAATGTCCAATGTCTCAACTTCGTCTCATTTCACAATGTATATTATGTGAAACTTTGATGAATTTAAGGCAAGGGTTACCTATTGTTTACCTTTAGTGGACAAATTGAGATGCAAATTCAAGTGCTTATAAACCTCTAAGGATGTAATCCCAAGGGCAAGCAATAACACAAGAATTCAGTCAATGGTATTTGCCTCCTAAAGGGTTTGAAATTTTGAGGATCATGTTGAATGTTTGTTTGCACATGTTTTCGAATAAAGCACTGTGTTTTCAAACCAAGAACAAGTACAAACCCTATGGATGTGTAAGACAATATTTGTTGAATCCCCACTTGGACAAGTCCAGCTATGCTTATCTTTAGTGAATGGTTAGATGCTTGACCCCTACTGGCTCCCCTCCACGACACTCACTTATATGGGGCAGCCAAGCATCAACACCAATGAAACTCCCATGGCATGTTTTCCATTTCTACTAAAGATCGTAAAAGTGTGGGGGGCTTCAGAACGACCGTTCTTGCACCAACAAATAGATTAAGGATTTTAGAAAATTCTAGCACATGGGTTTAGTAAGGACTTTCCGTTTGTGGAGTTGACCCAACGGTAAGAGTCCCCTTTCGGATCTATCTTGTCGGAATCAACCGCGTGATATTGGTGTTTCTTCCAATATCCACATTTATATCCTAGTTGGAAATACTCTGTTTAGAGTGTTACCTGGTTGAGTCGCCCTTGGGTGAGTACTTTTCCCCAAGGCAGGCCCTCTAGGATAAACAAAAGCAAGCAAAGACAAAATGTAACTTGGTCAATCTTTGACGACTCAAAGAAAGAGAATATACGCGATGATGCTCTACTCACACTCGCACAAGATGTTCAATTTTAAACCCAAATCGAAGTGTGTATGGGCAATTATTTACACAACTTAATGTCACCAAAAGCCTTTTGATTCTCAAGATCGCCGTGAGGTGCGAGATAAGCGCATACATCTTTTGATGATATTACTTTGTGTAAATAATTACAAAACAATAAAGACACACATTCATTTTATCCTTCAAAGCAATGATTTGATTCATTTTAATCACCAAAGGAAAGATGAAGATTGCTTGTTCAATTTTAGCCCAAATTGAAATCTAGTAGGTATCTAAGTTTCAATTTTAACCCTTTGCAAATGAAAAATCAAAGTGTTCTTTTTAAACCCAAATGAAAATTAGTGTCCTAAAACGAAAAGATAAACAATTTCGTGAAAAGTGTTAAACAAACACTTAAAATGTTTAAAAACACTTTGATTTTTCAAAATATCCTCCTTCTTTCGTTTTCCTTCGCTAGCCTTGTCTTCCTCGCTTTCCTTCATTTGTACCTTTGCTTGCTTTCCTTTCGCTTTCCTTTGTACCTTGTGCCTTTGTTGTTCGTTGCACCTTTTCACCTTCGTTTTCGCTTGATTCCGATGTTTGACTTTGATATCAACCTGTAAACATTGCAAAGTTATCAAAAGGAGAATTATGCATGTAGTATGAACTTATAAAAATGTGCATAAGGTATGTCAACTACTTAAAGAAAATAATTTTTGACAAGGTTCATAAGTTCTTTTTGATAAAGTTGACCCAATAATGAATGTCAAAACACTTCTAATTTGCATTTGCTTTTTCTATCCATGACTTGATTGATAACCCATCAAAAGATTTGCCTTTTTGATCAAAATGAGTAATATGATGACTAAGACATATAAGATGGTTAAATATAAATTGAGCCAAAAGTCACTTTTTAATGAATAATAAGTAATGAGGACCAATGAAAGGCATCAAATAAATGAGAAAAAAGATACTTTCAAACCATTGCATTTGATAAATACAAAACTGTATCATAAATGCCATACGAGGACCTTATAAATGGCGAGTGTAAAATCATTTTCCACTTTCTCCAGCGTGTTCTCTGCCTGCACCTAACATTAATATGCTGACATAGACTTTAATATCTCCACTAATGAATTGGAAAATACAAACCAATACAATTGGTTGCCTATACCCATATCTAAAAAAAAACCCTTTGAAGAAAGTATTGTGTGAATAGAAGACCCTCTCAGCTGGCAGTTCGGAGAAGGATATCATTAATCATGGAAATTTGCCAACATCAAAGTCTTAAATGCCACACACACCTGTAGATTTTGAAATGAATCATCTCAATAGAATAACACATCATATTCAAATAGTTAATGGACATAAGATTAAAACACATGGGGATCTGATATTAGACATGTATCCTAAGTGAATGACATTTTTAAATTTCTGTCCACAATCTATAAATCTCTCCATCTGCCAATAGTATTCAAGGACAGCGTTTTAAATACTGTAAATACTTAATAATGTAAACACCTCCATCCCAATTTTTGCGTGCCAGTCCAAGATAGTGAATCGATGCACTTTTAAGGAATAGGAATTAATAACAGTGCCAAAATAAACAGGGATGACCACGATTACTAAACAATTAATCGACCAAGTGACTAACCAGTATTGAATGCAGAATGATCAATATTGGAATGTTAACATACAAGACATTGAACAAAATAGGGATGATTTGACAAATGCTTATTGCAGCGACTTAAATGAACTCAAGGACCAAGTTGTAGAAAACAAATTTGCATTTTACTGATTCAATGTATCATATTGTTTCGTTGGCTTTTATTGTGCAGTGGAGACATGATGAGATTTACGAATGAATACCCTACTTCACACTTCATCGAGTACTTCTACGTAGGGGAGACTATATGGACGGCTGGTGGCAAACTTAAAGACAACAGTTACGCCTCTCCCTCCAAATGCGTGTTTACAAAACATACACTCAACAAGGCGCGGCTGCTATGATCTGAAGTATCTTTCAGACTGCAATAACCAAGTCATAGAGAATTTCATCTATCTGCGTCATAGAACTTGTTGTAAAAGCGAAGGGTTTGTTTGCATAACATAAATAAATAAATAAATAAAAACGTTTATGTTTCTACTGCCAAGCATTAAGAGAGATAACAAACGAATATTGTTGCCATTATAAACAAAAAGTATTTGATTGTAGTTTGAGAGCTATTGACAAAATAACTCTTGTTTGCTCACAAACTCCTTTATCCATTCTATGCTAACTGTATTGTCAATAAATTTGTAAGGCAGACTTTTAAAATCTAATAAAAGTCATTCTAAACTTTGAAACCATTCTAGATTCTTTTGTGAGATATCTGCCAGAATGACTGCACCGTAGATCACTAACCATGGTACTACAAAAATCATAACCCCAAAACAAATAATTAAAAATTAGTTAGTGTGACTGTACAGAAATGGAACTCATACACACAATATGGAAAGTATAGCCCATTCAGCATAAGTCTATCCAACTGAGAATGTGAAGTTCATTTTCAGAAAGTTAAGCTCAAATGTGTGAATTGAGAACCAAAATTAAAAGAAGGAAATGATCATGATTAAAAGATGTATCCAAGCGTAAAGAGGTTAACTATGCATCAAAACACAAAGATAGACCAGAAAACTCAGTGTGTATTCATTAAATCAAAGATAATAACTTATGAACAACCCTCCCTCTAGCGCCAAATGTAGATGCTGAAATCTGCATTTGCTCAAAACAAACAACACACATTAGCATGTTAGTTTAAAACAAAGCAAATAACAACATCCATATGAAATGATACAACAATGCTTTCGAATGCAAACAATAAAAAAAGCAAGCTAAATAAACACATGAAGAACATGAAGTAAATTATCTCATATTGGATTGGTGCTTCTATGGAAAGAAGCCCTTTTCCCAATCCTTGCTTAAGCTAAGCTAAATGATATAATGCCAATGATGATGATGGAGTAAGATGGGCAAAATCAGTTCTCAAGGAGAGTGACTTTGCATATGATTTGAGGATGAAATTGTGGAGATGAAATGCGAAGATTGTGGAGTGATGATGAGCAAAATCAATTCTCCTAAAGAGAGTGACTTTACATGAGTGATTGTGGAGGATTTGATAAGAGATGAAGCCTCTATTTTATAGATTTTCAAATGCTAAGAGTGCCAAACATGGAGGATGTGGGACTAAATGTAGACCAATGAAAGAAGGCCACTTTTCAAGTTGTGATAGGCTGAAAGTTGTGCAAGATTTTGGAAATGTGCCCAAGAGAGGGAGTTTCAAATTCAAATTTGTGCAATGAATGTTGAGTTTGACCTTTGGAAGGGGACATGTAAGAGCCATGTAAGAGCTCATAAATGACTTGTTGGATGTACATTTCAACTTGCCTTTTGAATTCAAACATGATGGAATATTCCTCATGGATGCCATGTTGAGTGAAAATGTTGATTTTAATAAATCAATAAATGGATTTATTTGTGCAAGTGGGATTATCTAGAGAATGCAAGTGGTTAGGATTAGCATTTAATCATGGTTAGATTAGTTTAATGATGATTAGGATGATTTGACCAATTTGACTCAAATATTTGATTTATTTAAATCATAAAAGGGATGAGAAATGACTTTTGAGATTTTAATTAAATAAAGTTTGATTTATTTAATTAAAGGATGATGTGAGCCTTTGATTTATTTAAATGAATAACCTTAGGACTGAAGACCTGATTTACCTAGTGAATGGATTTGTTGCGTTTGATTTAATGAGTGGATGCATAATGTTAATTTTGCATGTCTACACATATGTATAAATATTCATTCCCGATTGTGAATGAGAGGATTAGAGGAGATTTAAGGAGATATAGTAGGTAGATTAGGAATGGATATAATAGAATAAAATTCTCAGATTAGAGACTATGATGCATGTTTTCAAATGACGATTTCAATGAAAATTAGTTGATGTGGTAAGTTATTTCTGGTGTCAGTTGTCTGTTGAGTTTATTGAAAAGTATTGCTAAGCTGTCTCCAAGTTGATTCTTTCTGGTTGTTTAAATTGATATAACAAGTTTATTTTCAGTTTATCAATGCACATTTGTTGTATCTGTGTGGTTAATTAACTGGTTCTCTCAAGGAGAGATTAAATCCTTTTGGTTGATCACAGTAATCAGGGAGACTCATTTAGATTATTAAAGTAGAGCTTAGTAGTCACAATCTTGCATGTTTATACAAGTTATAAACAAAATATATGCCAACAATCTGAGTTTATGCCAGAATAAGTTGCCCATTTCTATTTCATTTGACTCCGCATACCCAATAAGGCACTGGTCTCTGCACTTCACCATTTGGATTCATTTCATTTTCTTTACATCTGTTAACTAAACATATTAGGTTTTAGTTTTAGAATTCATATACAATTTATACCAAATTTGATTTCATTTGTTCACTTCCATCTACCATTGTGGACAAAACATTTCAAGAAAGATAAGCACATAAAGTCTGCTTCATTTAGAAAGGTACACCCGCCTAGGTTAGCAGCACTTGAAGAGTAGAAAGTTAAATTCTTTTGACCTTGTCTGTTACCCTGAAATGTATCAAGAGATTGGCAGCCTCTTGAGGCATCCTGCCTGCATTTTTTAGAGCTAACAACGCCCATTGGGGAAAATCTATGGTGCTAAAAACCCTCCCAAATGGCTTTTATTTGGTTATTTGTCCACAAGCCAGGGATAAGGAATGGATCTTCAATAGTGGACCTTTTTTAATGGGGGGGAAGGGTTTATTTTTGAAAGATTGGACCCCGAACTTCAACCCCAAAATGGAAGCCATCATAGAGGTGCCAGTATGGATTAGACTATACAATATTCCTCATGAATATTAGGATGAGGAAACCCTAAGGTTAATAGGTAATAAGCTGGGCACTTTCATAAAAGTAGATGAGGCTATTACGAATAAAGACTATAGTATGTATGCAAGAATGTGTATTTTGTGGCAGGCGGCTCATCCCCTCCCTAGAATGGTAGAGCTAAAATCAGGGGAAGGAACCTGGAGGCAAGAGATTGAAGTGGAAGAAGTGATGGAAATGTGTTCAATGTGTAAAGGATTAGGGCACCCTATTGGCGAATGTACCCATCTGGAAAAAGGGAAAGGTTTAGGGTTAAATGCTTTAAATAACCTTTTGGTTTTGAAAGAAAACCAACATCAAGGAGAAAATGAGGAATTTATGGATGTCATAACAAATAGATGGGAACTCCAAAATGATGTCTGGAATGCACAAAAATTAGTTGTGTTCCCAAATCTATGGTATATAGGGAGAGAAAATGAAGAAGCAGGACTGATTGGGAATCGAAATATGGTGAGAAGGAGCCCTGAGGGCTCACAAAAGGAGGTGACTCTGATTAGATATTTTAGACAATCTATGGAAAATGGGCTAGATGTGATAAGGAACACAAGGGATGCTCAGGTAAATATTACCATGGTACCTATGCTAAAGGAAACCGAGATCATCACAGGTAAGGAGGCTAAAAGCATTGACCAAGATTGACAGATGGAAGATTTTATTGACTCTGCCAGAATTCATTCAGGGCCTTTGTTCACGCAAGAGCAAGGTCAAATAGAGGGCGAGGTCCTAAAAACTCTGAATGTTGTAAGTAGAAGTATGGATAACTCATCTTGGGATCAAAGGGGTTTGAGCCCAGAATCTGACCCAATATGTACTCATTCTCAAAACACAATTGGTATGGATGGAAAAACTTTTCTTGAGATAGTTAATCGAGTCGAAGGAACCTGTGTTTAAAGACATTAAAATTTCTCCAATTCGCAATTTGGAAAATTCCTTTCAAGAAGCGGGAGAGGAGGGGGAGCTTGTATGATAATCTTGAGTATGAAACCCATACTAAAGAAGTAGGGGATGGTGGAGATGAATTAGGCCTTAAATCAGAGTTGGGTATTGTTGAGAAGTGAACATTGGCCCAATCAATGGCAAAGCAAGCAAAAGTGAAAATTGGGGAGAAGAAGAAAGAGGTCCAAAATCTGATAAGGAAAAATTGGAAATGGTCAAAAGTGCTTTGGGTCAAAAAAAGCTGAGATCGGGAAAAGGCTATGCCTTTTCCCGGGAGCCATGAAGGTCCTTTCATGGAATGTTAGGGGCTGCAATGCCCCTGACAAAGTTCGTTTGATCAAAAGGTGTCTTGATCAAACGAAACCTGATTTAGTGTTGTTGCAAGAATTAAAACTTAGTGAGGAGGATTTAAATGCTTTTAAGAGGCGTTTTGGTATGTGGAAGTTTTTTTGTGTAGTAGCCAAAGGTGCTTCTAGGGGGATTAGTATTCTCTCAAGAGAAGTGGTGATGATGGCTCATGAGGTTAGATTGGGCAGGTCTTGGCAATGGATTAATGTGTTTTCTAAGCAATTGGCAACAAACATAAACATCATAAATGTTTATGGGCCTAATAGTAATGTGTATTTGAAGTGTGTGTGGAGGGAAATCTCAGAGTTTCTTCAAAACAATGGTGATGTATTGTTTCTCCTGGGTGGCGATTTTAATGCAATTTTACATCCATTGGAAAAGAATGGCGAGGCTAGTTGGGTGTCTCAGAAACAAAAAGATTTCAATAATTTTGTTACAAAAAATGGGCTTGTGGATATTCAGTTCAATTTTGGAAATTTTACTTGGACAAACCAGAGAAGTGGCTTCTTGAATATAGTTGAAAAACTTGACAGATTTTTTCTAGTTGGAAATTGGGATAATGTTCAGTGGATGGTGTGGGCAAAGATCCTTCCTATCACAGGATCGAATCATTACTCCATAAGTGTTCGTATTCAAGAAGATGTTGTTCCAGATAGATGTCCCTTTAAGTTTGAAAAAATGTGGCTTAGAGCAGATGGTTTTTTTGGACATGGTGGCTGGATGGTGGTCAAATGCTCCCCAAAGGGAAGGAAATAAGGCTTTTATTTTCTCCAAAAAACTTCAGTATGTAAAGGAACAATTAAAGCAATGAAATCGAGAGGTTTTCAAAAATATATTCTTAGAGAAGCTCATCTTAGAACAAGAATTGGGGGAACTTCATGCTAAAGTTATTGAAGGAGGCATGGCGGAAGAAGACTTCAGAAGAGAGAAAGAGCTTAACAAGCAGTATGCAGAGATTTTGGCTAGAGAAGAAATATTTTGGAAGCAAAAATCTAGGGAGAATTGGCTCAAGGAGGGTGATCGAAATATGAAGTTCTTCCATAACTCGACAAAGGTAAGGAGATCTTTAAATAAAATTCTTTCGATCCAAGATTGCCATGGTAATACTCTAACGACTAAGGAAGATATTTGTAAGGAGGCAGTTCACTTTTTCTTTGATGCCTTTAGGACTACGCAAAGGGACCTGTCTCTAGGGGAGGATATTTTAGATGTTATCCCTTGGTGTGTCTCCAATATACAAAATGCAACTTTGATTAAAGCGGTGTCTATGGAAGAAGTTAAATCAACCCTGTTTAGTCTAGGTAGTGATAAGGCACCGAGACCAAATGGCTTTTCGACTTTGTTTTTTCAGAAATGCTGGGGGTTTTTAGCAAAATATATCTAGGAAGTGGTGGAGTCGAGGGAAGGTAAGTTTGTTTTAAAAGATTTTAACAACACCTTTATTGCTCTAGTTCCAAAAAAAGAGGAAATAGTCTCATTCAGTGACTTCCGCCCTATTTCTTTATGTAACACGATCTACAAGATAATTTCAAAGGTCATGGCGAATAGGTTGAAGGAAGTTCTTGACACCGTTATTTACCCAGTGCTAAGTGGATTTTCTCCAAACCTGTCTATTTATGAAGGCATTATTGTGGCTCATGAAGTGATACATTCCATAAGGAGTAATCATTTAGAAAAAATGTTGATTAAACTTGATATTAGAAAAGCCTATGATGAAGTGAATAGGGATTTCTTGCTAAAAATTCTTTTGAAGTTTGGTTTTTGTGAGGAGTGGGTAAGATGGATTGAAAGTTGCATCAAATCTACACAACTTTAAATTTTGGTGAATGGTAGTCCTCAGGGTTTTTTTAGACTGAAAAAGGCTTGAGACAAGGTGACCCGATTTCACCGTTCTTGTTCATAATAATGGTTGAGGCTTTGGGCAGATTGATATCTAAAAAGAGGTATGATGGTGTGTGGAAAGGGGTTAAGGTGGCAGAAGGTGTGGACCTGTTGTCTCATTTATAATTCACGGATGACACATTATTGATGAGGGAGACATCTTTCAGGGAAGCAAGGGTGATTAAGAGTATTTTGGATAAATATAGTGTAGTTTCAGGTCAATGCATAAACTGGAGGAAATCATAAAAAAAATTCTTCAATACCAAAGTGCAAAAGTAGAGGGAGATTTTCTCCATCTTCAGGATGAAGACGGGCATGCTTCCTGGAAGATACTTAGGTATCCCTCTTTTTGGAGGTGCTAGTAAGTCAACGATTTGGAAAGATTTAGTAGATTGTTGTCTAAAGCACATGGATGGGTGGAAAAGCAGGTGGCTAACTTCAGCTGGCAAAATTTTGATGTTGAAATCGATAATTTATGCAATCCCAATCTTTTCGATGATGTGCTTGCGAATTCCGAATAAGGTTATAAGTGTTATTAGGAAAAGGATGCAAAAGTTCTTTTGGAATGGTTCACAAGAGCAGGACAAGATCCCCCTCTTGGCATGGGATGAGATTTGCAAGTCAAAAGGGGTAGGTGGAGCTGGTTTGAGGGACTGGAATCTTATGAATGAGGCGCTTGGGGCTAAACTGGTTTGGAATATTTACTCCCAACCATCACAGATGTGGGTGCGCATTTTGAAAGCAAAGTATCTTGACTCAATGGAGGATAGTAGGATTTTAACAATGTGTAATCCGTCAGTTGGCTCAGCTATATGGAATTTTATTATCTCCTGTAGGCAGGTGGTAGTGGAGCATGTTTCTTGGTAGATTGGGAATGGTCCCAAGGTGAAGTTTTGGGAGGACTTGTGGGCAGGCTACCCAGTTTTACAGGATAATGGTGACCTCTTAGAGCTCAAGAATTGGTTTAAAGAGCAATGGGGAGAAAAGGTAAGTGATTATCTAGAATTCAAGGAGGATGAATTTGGTGGTGAATGGTGTTAGAAGTCTCTTCAGAATGAAGAGCTATCAGAAAGACAGTGAGTTATTATGCAGGAGATTTTTAATTCTCGCAGAATTTTGCGAGTGAATTGTGAAGATAGAGTCATTTGGTGTGGAGTTGCGGATGTCAAATATTTGATTAAACTGGGTTATTATCTTCTAGATGCTAGAGCCATAAATGAAGCTTGGTCGGTAGATCTTTTTTGGGGGAAGGAATTCCTACTGAAAGCAGGGACCTTCGCCTGGCTGGCAGTCAGAGGGTGAATATTAACAAGGGAAAGAAGAAGGTGTTTCAGTTTTTGTGGACCCACAAGATGTGTAATGTGTGAAAAGGCGGAGGAAATAGTAGATCATCTTCTACTTCATTATGAAATGGCAGTTTCTTGTTGGGATATGTTACTGAAATCTTTGGGATGGCATGGCCCTTTACCTGCTACATTAAGGGGTGTATTTGAAGGATGGCCAGTACGAAAGGTGAAAACTACCTTCTCTTGTATATGGAAGGTAAGTCCTTCAGTTGTAGTTTGGGAGGTTTGGAACGAGAGGAATAAAAGGATTTTCTGGGACAAAGGGGAGTCTTTGGACAAATTACAGTATAGAATTAATCACTCTTTGGAGGAGATAGTAGGTGTGGCAGCCTCAAACTAATTTAATCCAAAAACACCCTTTACTCAAGAGGATAAAAGAATTCAGTCCTTATGGCCAGGAATTCGCATTTGGGCCGTTAAGGGGCCTGGTTGGGTTAATCCAACTCAATCTTCTTTCAAAGATGACAAATGGGAAAAACCAAAGGAAGGATGGTGGAACGTCAATTTTGATGGTGCGTCAAAAGGAAATTTGAGACCATCTGGTGTTGGATATATTATTTGGGATTGGAATGGAAATGTTTTAGCATTAGGAGCAATGAGATTGAAGGATAGGACTAATAACGTCGTAGAAGCTACAACAACCCTAATGGCAATCAAACTTGCTAAGAGGATAGGAATATCAAGGATACACTTGGAGGGGGATTCTCAAATAATTATCCAAGCAATTATAAAAGGAAAGATTGAAGCTTGGCATTTGTAGGGAATGGTCAGGAGAATAATTCAAGAATTAGCTTTTTTTGAAGTATTTAGGGTTAGCCATATTAGGCATTCGGGAAATGTGGAGGCAGATACCATGTCGAAGTGGGCTCTTTATTTAACAAGGGTAGATGTTTTAATTTTTGAAGATTTTAGTGTCATAAATGTGAAGGACTTGGCTTACAAAATGATGTAGGCCTGCATATTATACAAGTTGGTTGGAGATAGTAGATTGCAAAGGAGCATTGATCTAAATTTTTGTCGACGCTGAGCGTATTTTCGACATTTATGGATTCAGATGGCAAAGTGGGGTGTTTCAATCACTCCACCGCCTTAAATGCTTCTTGGGGTGCGGATGAATGGTGTTTTGTTAGTTTGGCGGTGTGGGGAAGGTGGTTGTCTGTGAAGTTGTGCAGAAATGGAAGCTAGTTTCATGCTATCCTTGAGGAAGAAACTAGACACATTTGCGGGGAAGGCGTCAATGAAGCGGTTGCGAGGACTATTCCTTTTTAAGGAAGCCCAGGTGGCGCAAGCTGTGCAGATAATGTTGGGTGATGGGTTTGAGAAATTGACTCACAAAATGAAAACAAATTTGGACATATATTCACTAGTGATGGCGTGGGGGCTAGATTTAGTTGAGTCGGTAATGACAGTGCGACAAGTAATGAGTACTCTAGTGTCAAAAGATTATTTAGTAGGCATAGACAAAATTCTGGAGCAGGCAATTTCGGGGGTAGGGCTAGTGAAAATTGAAGGTCGAGATGGTGGCAACCCAAAGATGGTAGAAATAAACCACCTTTTCATCAGATGGCCGGAAGGAAGAACTAAGGATCGATGGCTGGATGGAGCAGCGTGTGGGTGGGAAGCACTGAAAATATGTGCGAAATTAGCCGAATTGGAGTTGAAAATTGCAAACTTAAAGGAGATAGCCAGAGAAGAGTTGTGTGCGGGGAAGGGACTGTGTCCATGCAAGAAACTAAAATCGATAATGGAAATCATTCCATTGGAGTTGGGCGAACCTTTGGCGAAGAACGAGTAAAAATGGTGCTCTCGTAGGTGCAGTTAAATGCTTTTAAAAATATGTTTAAGTGACTATTTTTTTGGAATGGAGCCTAGAAAAACTCGAAATGATATAGTAACTATAATTGGGATGGGGCTTGGAATAGTCGAGAAGGGTGGTAGATTAGCGATATATTTTTGGTGTTGGTAGTTTCCTCGAATTTTGTGTTGGTTAAACAACTATTTGTAATCTTTGGATATGCTTTGAAACGACTATATTTTGGTTTACTTTATTTTCAATAAAATAAAAACAATTATCACCAATCAAAAAGAGAGAGAGAGACTTCATAATTGCAATAGATGAAATAAATGCAACCGAATAGATTTCACATAGATAATATTTTCAATTTATGTGCATGACTCATAGGTCAATACAATCAACATTACATTTAACCCACAGATTGAGAGTTATTGCAATAAGAAAGTAAATGAAACTCAAAGCAAATCAAAAATTCCTCCCTTGACTACAACACAATGTATTCTCCAGGAATCAGACCCTTGTTGAATGGTTCTTTACCCATATACAAGGGTCATATTCCTCTCTTTGATGGTTATTGATTGATTGCAGTAACATTTTCTTGTCGCCTAACTGTCCATCTTGAAAATCGATGACCAAGAAATAATAAATGGTTGAAATGATTACATTGCTAATGATAAGACTTCAGGTGATTTTTGAGTATTTCTTTATTAAACTCCTACCCTATGGCCATCAATTCTTGAGCAGTTTGCATGTTTCAAATAGCAAACATTAAATAACTACTGTAAAGGTGCGATGAAAACACATGTGCAAGTTGTCTATCAAAACAATCAATTGGGAATATAACTTAAATTCTAGTCATATCAACAATTAATCTCAACCGCATTGCCATCCTATCACCTTGATCACTCTCAACTCAAATGTCTTGCCAACCCTCTATAAATTCAACATTTACCACCTCACTTCACCAACCTGAAGTGTCAAACATAGCAAGTGCTTAGAGCGATGGAGTGTCCATGAATGACTTCATTGTGATTGAAGAGATTGAATGCAACCCCCTCTTCAGACGTTTATCCAACCAGTTGAAAGAGGTCTTCGTTGTTTAGAGTGAAGTTGAAGAGGTGTTGTGTGGAAAAATGGGAGAGGCATTTCTAAACCAGGTGCATGTGCACAATGCAATGCTCCTAAAGCATTTTGTGTACACTATTATTTGCACCTCTGGGTATCGTGACTGGGGAATGAGAGCAATGGAGCGACTAGTTCGACTTGAGTTTCTCCATCAAGTGAATATAGCCATTGTTGGCCTCAACAACTACCCACAAAGTGGACTGGTGGGCGACGCCATTTGCATTGTGACTATGACCCAAAATGAAGCCACCAAAGAAGCTCAATGACCCTTCTTTGCACAAGGTTGGTGAGGAACAACATGGGGCTATTTGCCTAATTTCTACAGCCTCATGAGAACTTGTTATCGCCTACCCAAGTAGAACACCTTCAAGTGGTGGTGGAAGCGATATGTGTGTTGATGTTTGCCCTTTGTTCATGAAGAAATCATCGTTTTGATACTGTTTAGCACCTTTTTGTAATCAACAAAGAATTGTGTATTCCCACTAGTATACATATATAATAAAATATATTATTTTGTATCTCTGGTGTTGCCTTTTTTTTTATGAACAACTCTATCTTTGATTTTGGTTTAATTCATTGTATTTGAATGACATCTCTTTATTCATTCTATACGAATGGCTTGTCATTTATTTAGAATGCACCTAACTAAAATAATCTATACTGCAACTTCTTTAATTCATTTGAAAATGTACTTCGGGGGTAATATGGGGGATTCACAAAACTAAAAAAATCATCGCTAGAGTTTAGAAACTACTTCAATTCTCACTCAGTCTTGGAAGACTTTGAAACTTATCACCAACGGTCTTTTCAACAAGTTCATGAACCTTAAGTATGAACCACCAACCTTTTGAAAGAATGACTTAGAGTATTCGGGAAGTTACGACAATACCCTAAAACACCACCCGACATAAGAAATTGGAGAAGTAAAAGACAAAGGCGGTAAGATGGGAAATTAGACGAACTAGTGAAAACACCACCTAAGTTAGGGACACTCAATAAAACATCGCCCGATTTAAGACTCAACAAAATTTTGACTTGGGGGTGCTAATTTTAAGAGATGGACCCAAAACCTAAGCAACAATTGTGAATACAAAAATGTGAATACACATGAATTATGTGAATTGATAATTACAATGAAAGGTGAATGCCTATAAAAGCACAAAAAAGTAAGCCCTAGATGAGGATTGCATTAGATTGTGACAATTGTCTTAATCTCATGCAATGAGACAACTAGACCTATAATTAGCCCAATCTTACAATAAAAAACACTCCTAAGTTTAGCTTAAGTAATTAAAGTAACAAGGGACTTTATAATTAATGATTAATTAATTATTAAGTGATTATCCCAATTACTCCAACAAGCCCCCTTAAGATCAACTTCTGGAGAAGCTAAAAACCCTGATTAAGAATGCAATGATGGTTGCATGGATGCATCCTGGATACAAGTCTTGATGAGGCACCCATGTACAAAATAAAGAGATCTCTCATAAATGGAGAAAGTGAGAAAACCAAATGGGACAAAACTCCTCCCCAAAAGAGAGAAAAGATACAATCAAGTGATAAAAGATGGAGAACTCCATGATACCCCCCAAGTACACATCCATCACATGGATACATTATAAAATCCCCCCATAAGAGGAAATGAATGATGAAAGAATTTGGAAGTTATGTGTATCTTGATGTCGATGCCAAACTGTGACTAAAACTGATGTATAGGAGCAAGTACCATGAAGATTTAGGAACATTAGCCATAATGAATTCCCTTTAAACTGAGATGTGACCCGATGTGAATTAGATGCAAGATTCAGGATCATTAACCATAGGCTCTCAATCTGAGACATGAACTGATGTGAACCAAAAGGTGTCAAATCATGAGCAAAATGTGTCAAGAGAAACTACAGAATCCAAATACAACTCATGCGAGTTGTCATCAAGATGAAGATGGGATCATAATGCATGTCATGTGACTACACTCTAATCCAATTATTATGCATGTAAGCCCCCATAATGGAACTTTACTGAAGTCCATTTATTACAATACCCCAAAATTGTAAAAGAAGATCGTGCAACACATGCATAAATCAATGAGAAAAAAGAAACACAAATCATGAAAAAAGGAAAGATTGCATGCATGGATTAATGTTCACATCTTCCTTCATGAAGTTGGATTAATTTTTCCAAGAAATGAACCAAAAATATAGTAACCTGACAATTGATGAAAATAACAGATAACTAGTAAGCATTTTGGAAAATTGATTTGAGATCTATGTAAAGGATGAAATTAGCTTTATGGCGATATTTTTTTTTTAATCTAAGATCGTATGCTCAAGTTATGAATTTTTTAAAAATGGGGTAAATTTTTCCAGTCGTTAGTTAGCAAACATGACCCTTTTGATTTCATTTCTAAAAAAATTGTTCATTTTATGCAAAAACTAATGGAAACCCAAAAAATATTATGATGTCAACAAAAACTAGAAAGAGTTTTTTAATCCAAAAGGTAGAATATGTGATTTTGTAAAAAATATAAACTTCACTTGTAGGGAAAATAGTTGTGTGGGCTATTTTGATAGTCATTTATGCAAGATTTGCTCATTGTCTGTAAAATCTAGCAAATACCCAAATGGTATTTTGAACAAAACCCAAAAATCATTTTTCTCAAAAATAACAAAGCAAAAGATATTGGTCATTTTGGACTCCATGGTGATGCTCGTTTCACCTCAAGATGAGATGATTTTTCTTTTGAGGCTATATCTCTCAAAATTAGACATGAAGTCACAAACCTAGTGCTCTGATACCATGTTGGAGTTGATTGTTGAAACCCCATAGCTCCCAGTGATCCTCTACAACCAAAATGCCCATCACACATGAGAGAACAAATCAATGATTGTGTTATGCAACCTTGAGAAGAAAGGAAGTGAATCCACACAAATATCGCACAAGCATATGATATACCTTTTGTATTGATTGATTGTGAATAGAAGAATGTGAATACATGTGAATTACATGAAATGATGATTACAATGACTGATGAAAACTTATAAAAGCAAAAAAAAGAAAACCCTAAATGAGGATTTCATTAGATTGTGACATGTTCCTTAATCTCATGCAATGAGACAACTAGACCTATAATTAGCCCAATCTAATAATAAAAAGCACTCCTAAGTTTAGCTTAAGTAATTACAGTAACAAGGATGATTAATTAATTATTAAGTGATTATCCCAATTTCTCCAACATAATCGTAATCCTAACCCCAACCCTGAAACTAAAACTTAGAATTCTAGCTCTAACTCTATCCCTAACCCTAATTATAAGCCTAACTGTAACCTTGACAACTAACACTATTTCTAATCCCAACCATAAAATTAACACTAATTATCATTGTAACCTTAACCCTATTTTAATCCCTAACTCTAATGCTAAACTAAACCTAACTCTAACACTAATTATACCTCTAACCCTAACCCTAAACCTAACTCTAGCATTAATTGTAACCCTAACTCTATCTTTAATGTAATCCTAACCCTAACCATAATATTAACCTTTTAATCCTAACCCAGACCTTAATCTTAACCATATGTTATATACTAAGTATTTGATTGTTGCAAGGGTACTTTATATGCATGAATATAATTATTTGTTACTTAAATGCTTCAATAATCATTAGAAATCTATTAACCTTTCAGAAGACCATGGAAACATATATGGCGGCTACATTCTAGTGCTAAGTTATTAGTTCAATTTTTTTACATATTGACAATTACTAGTAAACATGGATAAATATTCACATAATCTTGTTTAGAATTGGGTGACATGCAAAACATGTAGATATCTAAAACATGCACTTCTTCCTGAGCTTCGTCCATTTACGACACCTTGGAAATTTTCTACATGGAGGTTATACTTAGTGGATATGATTCCTTAGTTTTATTAGAGGGAAATGTGTTTATTATCACAATTATAAGATATTTCACTAAGTTGTTGAAGCCACCTGCATTAAACCTACCAATGACATTTGATATTTTTTCTTTCATTAAGGATACATTTTTTTCTAGATTTGGTTAGTTTCTTATTATTATCATAATCAATGATACATCTTTGAAGAACAAATAGGTCAAAAATTTAGAAAGATTTTATAATCAACAAAAAATTTCTACTCCTTATTGCCTACAAGGGAACATTCAAATGGAGGTTACTATTAATATTGTTGGGCATATTTTGAGAAAATAGTTTGTAAACATAACTTGTTCTTGAATTATGGGCTTACTGTATTAGTATTCACACTCTAACAAGGTACATGTCATGTTTATTAATTTATGGTTTTGAGACCATCATATTCCTTGAGTTAGAATTTCTTTAATCGAGTTCTTTTTGTATTGATGATACTACATATAAAAAATAAAGGTTATAATAAATTGAAATACTTGAAGAGAGAAGAATGAATGCATTAGATAATCTTCAAATATATCAAAAATTGCTAAAGAAAACATATAATAATACATTTTTCAAATATATTTTAAAATTGGTGACTTGATTCTTCATGCTAATCCTAACATTCCAAATTTTGAAGAAGGATTGTGTGGTGAATTCTATCCTAATTGGTTAGGACCCTTCACTATTACTTATTGGTTTGGAACAAGTGCTTTTGGTTCATTTACTCGAGAATGAAAGTTGGTGAAATATCTAGTTAATATCATGCATTTACACCATTATTATTGTTGATTGTAGATTCAAGGCACAATTAAAATATTTTAAACAAGTCAACCCATTATCCTTTACCTATTAATGTTTATTATTACTATTTGCATGCACCTAATAGTCCTTATTTTATGTTCTTACACATTTATTTTTTGATTTAATTTATTTGATCAATGTTATTTATACACATTCATTGTAGCTTGCTTGTGTTTTATATGATGTTCCCATTAATAAATTTGTTACAATCTTGATATGATTTACATGATGTAATCATTGATAATCATTGCATGCTTGATGTGCTTTACATGATCCTATCATTGACAATTGTTAAACACTTGATGTGCTTTACATCATCTTATTGTTTTCCTTAACCTCTAATTCCTCACATCCTTTGTGTCCAACCAATTTGAGGGGGATATATAAAATTATTGTCATTTCTTCATGAGTTTGATTAAAGTGACACATCTATGATAATTATGACTATTTTTTGTAACTATAGAGCATTATTATTGTATCTACGTAGAACACATTTTGACATAGTTCAAGTCCTTTATCACACTCTTTACAGTATCATATTATTCCATGTTGTTAGAGTCCTTTGACACTTTATCCTCTTATTTAGAGTTCTTTAACATTTCTATTTAGTTGGAGCTTTTATCACTTTATATAACAAGTGTAATGCCTTTCTTTTCTTCTCTTTCACTTTTTTTTGAGGATATTCATTTTTCAAGAAAGTTGTACTTAGTACTTATTTTACAATGCCTTGTAGATGCTACTCTTATTATTTATTTTCTTAAGTTTTGATCAAACATCGATAGCAAGAAGAACTAAAGAGTGACATGTATACTTTATACAAATCTTATATCCTTCAAACTTTTAAAAATATTTAATTTACATGTTGACTACTTGTTAGCCTTTGCCTTAGAGTAATTATTGTGATGAATACTTGATATCTAGTTATTATACATTGTACAAGTTCTAGCTAATAAAAAAAAATATTTTCCTCTAGCAATACTAATATCTATTCTTTGGATGTGAACTTCCACATTTGTTGATTAACGCACTTTCAAGAAATAAATTATTTGAATAATTATAGGCTAAATATTTTGAGTTTTTTTATAGCATTCAAATGAATCAAGAAAAATATTTTGTCTTCTTTATCGAACCAACAAGTAATATTGTCCAAGTGAGATACGACTCCACATTTTATATTAATTTTTTCTTTCATGTACTTGTCAAAAAACTCCTATGTTTATATGTACTCTACATGTAATTAAAACAATTTCTTTCTTTTTCATGTTTTTATTAGTATTGCTCCACTTTTATCAAAGGATATGAATGTGTCCTTATCATGAAATTCCACCATGATAAGCTTAGTGTGCAAACATTATGGAAACATCACACTAGCTTGTAGTTTATGAAATGTTGCCTTATGAAAGAGAAATACAATAATTGCAAAGAAGTCAAAATTACATCAATTTTTCTATACCTTATCTCTATAAATACTATTGGTGTAAAATAATATCTTTACAAATGTTAAAAAGTTTCCATATCTTTTTATTTGACAATGATAAAAGCTAAAAAAAAAATTGTATACTTTAGTTCCATAAATACTATTGATGTAAATGTTAATGTCCATATCCTTTTTTCACTATGTTTTTTTTTAATTTACATATAATATTTGCTATTAAATTTCAATTGAAAATTATTTTCACACTTATTAGTCCTTGTTAATGGATTTTAACTAGTAATCATTAATAATAACAACACTTTCAACCAATTAAAATGAAACATCTTTTAAAATTAATGTCAATATTTATTTTTACATATTAATATAGATAGTTTTTATGAAAAATATAAAAAACTATTTACATGAAATGTCAATGGTTGAAATATATTTTTAAAATAATAATACACAAATTTTTAATTAATAATTATTTTTTATTTATTTAAGTGAAATATTATTGATTACAGTATTCAAATTCTTATTGGAGCTTACACATTGATCTATACACTATCGATTAATACATTTTTAACTCAATATAAAAGTGATATGTTCTAACATTAATTATTAGTTCATTTTTAACATCTCTTTCTCTGTTTTTATATTTACAAGACATGAAACATTATTAATTTTTAACTTAAAAAATACTATCTATAATTTTCTATTTATAAGGTGTAAATTTGTTTATTATTTATTATTTTTAAAATATGGATATAAAATGTTATCTCAACATCGTTTAATAATTACAAATATTGTACTAGTAGCTATTATTTTTAATTTTATATTTACAAAACATGATAAATATTTAAAGTGTTTATTATAGTTATTTTTTTCTATTTTTTAAAAATTTGATATAAAGTTATAAAAAATATTATCTATATTCTTAATTAACAATACACAATAACTATTATAGTAATAATTAAATTATTATTTTTAATAATATTACTTGGTTTAGGTCCAAGAACCTTAAAATTGGGGAAATCTAGTATCTAGGTCTAAGCCCTATATTGTCTTGCTAGTTGATGAGATGTTAGACCAAATAAAAAACTACTATGAAATAAAAATCACTCTACCACCCAAACAAACAATTGAAGCCTAAAAAAATTATAGCCCCTATCCCACTATCTAGCATAGTATTAAAATAAGTCTGAGAACCTAACAGGGGCCGAGACAAATGACATAGGCCTCATCACCCCCTCTATTACACAACTACATTTTTCATATTCCACATTATGACCTAATAATTTAGACTCATCTTTGTCTTCATCCTCCTTTAAATCACACCACTATGAGAACAATGAGATAGTCTCCACGAGAAGGACGACCTGCAACTTCATACATTTCTATAATCGTGGAAAAGTACAAACCAGTGTCACACTTTATTAAATTTTCAACTTCAACCACATAATTTAAGTGGTCGTTATGTTTTGAATTTCAATGTATGACATAAACTAATGAAACGTAGAACTCTTGATGAAGTTTATTTATGTAATTTTTCATTTTTTTTAGAAATTGTTTTAATATTTTTTTATAAATTTAAGAGCAAAATTTGAATTGTCGGGAATTTCAAGAAAAAGTGACATTGTGTTGATGTCAAGAAAAAAATAGAAAACAATTTTATTTTCTCCTAATTTTTTTCCAAATAGATAACTTCAATATTTAATGCATGAAAAAAAATTAAAAATTTTGATGCATATTTTCCTCGTAATAACATTTTAAAAGCAAACGTACCAATATTTGATAGTTTTCATTTGACATCAACTATTGTCTAGCTTCTTTTTTTTTTAAATCATTTTCAAAAATAAATTATACCCTTTTGAAGAGCATTCTCTCCTCTAGTGCATCATATATTTTGTATTTTTAAAAAATATGTTTAAATTTTTTTCTTAATATCTAATCAACCTCGTTTTTTATTTTAACAACCTAACAACCTAATTGCATTATTTAAAATAAAAAATATATTTAAACTAATCAAAATATATATATATATATAAAAAGTGTTTGTATTCTTGACTTAGAGTTGTACAAAAGGGTGTTTTTAGTTTTTTGAAAAAATTCATTCTAAATAAAAAAATATCATGTTCAAGTGGAAAATTTTAGAAATTTTTGTAAAAAGATGAGGTGGCTGCCAACAAGGATGCCACATAGACAATTTCAGGTGAAAGGGTTTCTACCGAAACCCTTTCGCTCGAAACCATTTCAATTGAAAGCTTACATATAAACCGAGTCGCATTTTAAAGCGACAAAGGAAAGAATTCAAATTTTATAGTTTTAGGCAAAAGGGTTTCACCCGAAACTCTACGTGCCATGTAGTTTTGGGTGAAACTGTTTCAATCAAAAAAATTTAGGTCAAAACTATTTCACTCGAAACTATTTAGTTGGCCGAAAGTGTAACACAGGTTTGTGCTTATATTACCCAACCAATTGAAGACATATGTGTCTCCTCTTGATAGCATGAAAGTACTCTAAAAAATAATTAAAATGTACCTCAACATGGTAGACCATGTCTCCAATGTCATCACGGAGAAGGTAAGAACTAGTTATTATTGAAAGTATGGATATACATGAAAGTGATTGAGTTGCATTGAATATATTCCATTTCCCCTTGTATAACCTAGAGCCAAAAGTAACTTTATCATTTCCAAATATATACTCACCCTTGGAGAACCATCCATTCACTTGGCTAGCTCCCAAATATGAACAATCCATTAGATATAAGTGCAGGGTCACTAATATCTCAATCAAAAAATGCCATGAATTATAGCATTGCTTCTTCACTAATCACCCAATCTTTCCTTTGCTTTGATTTTTCTCCTCCTTTTCCTTTCCATTCCCACCACCTACCATTTTACCACCCAAATGACGAGCACTATCTATTGAAGCCATGAGAAGCCACCACACCTTAGAAATTTCAAATACAAAAATATGAGTAATGAAACACCATTCCATTATCTTGAATGTTTATACTTCCAAAATTGAAGGCCATCACATCTAATAATTACTCCATAAGCTCTCCACCTCATAATGATTGTCCCGAGAGCATATTCCATATTATTTATAATATAGTAAAATATTATATTTATAATTTAGTTTATTTATGAAGTATATGACTATTCTTTTTGATCGATTCAAAAGTAGCTAAGGGGCTGCACCCATATATTAATGTGCAAAATATGAACATTACATACTGAAGTAGGGGGTGTATTAACATACCACCTAAAAAACCAAAGCATTCCCATGGCAAAAATTGGGTTGACTCCTATAGTCTAACCATCCTGCAACCTACTCGGACTCCTTCAAAACCAAAATGCATCCATATCCCCTATCTACCCCTACTTTACAACATGCATTGTGTAAATAAAAATTATTATTTGATACACCCAAACCCATCGCCCTTACTAGTATTTCTTCTAATAGAGAAGACATTAGTTTGAGCCCCTACCACAAGAACTTGCAATCGCTCCACCACCACCTTTTGCCACCAGCTCATCCATGACATTTGTTTTGTCCCAATTCATAGATCCCTCTACATCCACCATTTCTCTTAATGAATAAAATCCTATAGCCAACCCAACTCTCCTTTTGATGCTAACCTTGTTATGCATTTGAGAAAGAGAATGCACTTAGCCATGCCATTCCTATACTTTGATAACACCGACGAATCCTCTGCAAAGATTAATGATAACCTTTAAGGCAATCATCCCCTCCTTCAAATAAGGTAGTAATCTTTTGGGATGGGAACCCCCATCCTTAGAATCGCATTCTTCAAGATTGTAAGGAAGCTAAGGTAACATAACAACTTCCTACACTAATCTTGAGAGGACAATAATGCAAAACTTTTACAGATCTTTAACAGTTATAGAAACTTAAACATAAATAAACACAAATATCATGCATACCACAGCATAGTGATTTACGTGGGAAAAACCCCATACTCCAAAAGCTTCCCAATGTATTATTTAATAAATCACAAAGATTATAATATACTTGCAGAGAAAGCTTCTCACAAGAGTATAACCACTCAGAGATCAAGAGACAACATGACTGCTTTCGGAATCTCATAATAAATCACTGTCTCTCTCTACCGCAATCATAATACAATGCCCTCATAAAATAGAGTTACACTATAGGGAAAGACAATCCAACAAAATATCCACCATTAGATCTAAAACCTAATAATTAATAGTCTAGATTTACAAAGTATCATTTATCTAATGTATGTTGACCATTTTAGTAGTTTCCCAAAAAAGTTAACAAAAAATTGTTTACATGCATCCCACTCTCCCCCCTTGTTTCTATTGTATATTACACCTATAGGTGTAACTAGGAGATATATATATATATATCGTATCAACAATAACCTTTATATAATTGCAAGGTTGAGACACATTTTTTCCAACAAATCTCCCACTTGTTGAACACCTTGCAAGAGCAACGAGAGGGAGTAAACATTGTCTCTTAATTGCTAGGGGTCGAAAGGCCCATAATCTCTGAACACCATATGAACTTCTATGTGCTCACAAGCTTAGTTAAAGAATCAACAACATTCATCAAAGTCTCTACCTTAACTAGTTTCACCCTGCCATCTTCAACCATATCTCTAACAAAATGATACTATACATCAATGTGCTTGGTCCTGGCATGAAATGTCGGGTTCTTTACTAAACATATCACACTCTGACTGCCGCAATAAATTGTCACTGCACCTTGTTTTATTCTAATATATGAACACAGTATCTTTAGCTAAATGGCTTCTTTACAAGCATAGGTAGCTACCATATACTCTGCTTCAGTAGTGGACAAAACAACCACAGCCTGTCGCCTACTCATCCAGCTGATTGCACCATAAAATAATGTAAATACATAAGCACTGTGGATTGTCTGCTATCAATATCACCTGCCCAGTCTGAATCCACATAACCATGAATATCAAGAGAAATCTCATCTTCAGTCATATTATTATGATAATACAAGGAATAATATGAGGTACTGCATAAATATCTGAAGACTCTTTTAACTGCATCCCAATGAACTCTACTAGGATTAGACATATATCTAGAAAGAACTCCCACTACTTGGGCAATGTCTGGTCTAGTACAAACCATAGCATACATCAAACTTCCAATTGCACTCTAGTAAGGCACTCTTCTCATGCCTTCCATCTCTGATGGAGATGTTGGACAATCTAAAATAGATAACTTTGTTCCAATTGAAAGGGGAACACACAATGTTCAACAATCTTGCATGTTAAATCTCTGTAAAATCGAATTGACATGCTTACTTTGGGCAAGCCATAAATTTTTGTTCACTCTATCTCTTTTAATTTCCATCCCAAAAATGTGTCTAGCTACACCAATATATTTCATTTCAAATTTAGCAGCAAGTCGAGATTTTAGTTATTAAATCATACCTTTCCTTTTTCTAATAAATAACATATCATCAACATATAATGCAATAAATAGAAAATGATCACGATCTATTTTATAATAAATATAATGATCTGATTTAGAACGCTCAAATCCCAAACTCAACACATATGTATCAAATTTCTAGTACCACATCCTAGGACTTTGTTTTAAGCCATACAGAGATTTCTTCAATTTGCAAACCAACTTACTTTTACCTTTCACCACGTAGTGCTCTAGTTGTGTCATATAAATATCCTCCTCCAAGTCACCATGATGGAAAGCAGTTTTCACATCCATTTGCTCGACCTCTAAATCATAAGTAGTAGCAATAGCAACAAAAATCTAATGGATGCCATTTTTGCAGCAAGAGAGAATATCTCACCATAATCAACACCCTCAACTTGAGAGTAACCCTTCGCAACCAACCTTGCTTTGTACTTCTCAATACCTCCATTTGAACCAATCTTTTTCTTGAACACCCATTTACAACCAACGGGTTTTCATCCTTCAAGAAATGGTACAAGATCCCATGTATCATTCCTTTTCAAAGATGCCATTTCTTCATCTATAGCAATCTTCCAGGATTCTTCATCATTCATACCTAATGCCTCTTCTACAGATTTGGGTTCATCCATGTTAGTATTCAAAGCAAAAATACATCTCTAATCATTAGGTGTACACCTTTCAAGCGGTTGTCTATTCCTTGTAGACCTATGAACAAGTTGAGTTGGAGGTTCTTCCTCCTCTTCTGAAGATCTAGAGCTAGATAAGCTCTCCTCAACTTCTTGTCTATCCTTGGGCCTCAATTCAACTTTCTAAGGTGTAGAAGGAAATTGAATCACATGTTCTTGTTTACTTTGTTTTGGTTGCAATGTAACAAAAGAAGGATTAGTTTCTCTAAAAATAACACTTCTACTATATACTACCTTCTGTGCAACATGATCCCAATGCTTGTATCCTCTCACACCATAACTATATCTGACGAAGATACATTTCACAGCCTTGTTCTCCAACTTTTTTTGCTTCTCCTTTGGCACATGTACATATGCCTCACAACTAAAAACTCTAAGATGTCTTAATGAAGTCTTGCGACCCAACCATGCCTCTATAGGCGTATTATCAACAAGAGTTGATGTAGGAGACCTGTTAATCAGGTAATAGGTGATGGCAACAGCTTCAGCGCAAAACCTTTGTTTGAGGCCAATACCACTCAACATACTCCTAGCCTTATCCATCAATGTCCTATTCATTCTTTTTGTGACTCCATTCTATTGTGGAGAATACAGAGTTGTATTTTGTCTATGAATACCACAATCTTTACATAATCTATCAAAATTGTTAGAGAAAAATTCATCGCCATTATCAATCCTCAAACATTTTATTTTCTTTCCAGTCTACAACTCAACCATTGCTTTAAATTCTTTCAATCGATTGAAAACTTCAAATTTACTCTTTAGAAAATATACCCATGTCCTTCTAATATGATCATAAATAAATGAAAAATATATCTGGATTTACCAATCGAAGGAACATCTACAAGACCAAACACATAAAAATGAATAATATCCAATACACCACAAGATTTATGAGAACTCGAGTAAAACTTAACGAAACTTTGTTTTCCATAAATGCAATGCTCACATAAATCAAATTCAAGATTACAATTAGACAAACCTTCAACAAGGTTTTTTATTTTTTAAGGTCCTTAGACCCTTTTCTCCAATGTGGCCAAGTCTCTGGTGCCATAACATAGTTTTCTCTACAGGTAACTTTTCTTCAGAAGAAAGAGCACCCTTGGGTACCCAAAAGCCATGACCATCTGTTGAAGGTGAAACCGTCATTTATTCCACAAACTTACTTTTCACATAAGTACTATTGCACTCAATAGTGCAAGCATTAAGCTCTTATACAATGTGCCATATCTAACACCTCTAGCAATCACCATAGCACCTCTAACCATCTTCCATCCTGCATTAGAAAATACTCCCTGCAGACCCACAACTATTAGTTTTCTCACAGATAAATAATTTTGTGCTAATCTAGGGATGTGCAACACACCATTAATCCTTTTTATTCTACCATCGAGAAACCTAAATTTAACTTTACCACGACCAACAATGTCTAAATGAGAATCATCACCCAAGTACACCTTACCTCCATCAAATTCTTCATATTCAGAAAACCAATCTTTATTAAAGGTCATATGGAAAGATGCACCTAAGTCAATTAATCATGCATCATTACTTGCATGAGTTGCCAAAGCTGCAATGAATGTGTCACCATCTTCCTTCTCGAAATCAAAATCAGAATCAAATTTCTTCTTTTTCTTCTTCTTTTCATCTTTGCATTCCTTACAAACATGTCCAGGCTTACCACAGTTCCACCAAATAACTTTGGACTTTCCATCAGATTCAGATCTCCCCCTAGACTTGGATTTGTCATGCTTCTCATTCTTATTACCTTTTTCCTTAGGTCTTCCATGAACATTTAGGGCCTCCTTGGCAGTGATGGATACCTTCCTCCTCATCTCTTTAGAAAGAAAAAAACCCACCACATCTTCAGTCTTAAAAATAATAGAAGTATTCCCAATAGCCATAACAAGAGAATCCCTCGAATGAAGCAAAGAACAAAGCAAGATCTGACATTTCTCCTCCTCGTCCATTTTGACACCAACTGATGCATACTAAGCCACCAACATATCAAATGATTCTAGGTGGTTTGTTATTCATCCACCCTCTTCCATTCTCAAAGAATACAACTTCTTCCTCAAAAAAATCTTGTTCACTAAAGATTTGGTCTAATACATCTCACCAAGCTTCTTCCATAGTTTTTATGTAGAGGTCTCTTCATGGACATTAATTAAAATAGAGTCTTCCAAGAACAATTTGATTAGACCTTTGGCTTTATGGTCCATAACATCATATTGACTAGCCTAAGTAGGATCTGTAGGCCTTGAAACATTCTCATCAACAACATCCCACAGATCTTGATCTATCGACAGATCCTCCATCTTTGACTTCCACATTTCAAAATTATTTGCAAAAAAAATCTCCACCTCTATTCTCCCTGATGAACTTCTATCTGAAAATTCTTATAACAAGATCACAAAGTGTCTTTTGCACAAGCTCCCACTCAAATTTGGATTATTTCAAAAAAACCCAACGACCCACAAATGAAACCAAAGGTATTCAAGCTCTGATATCCATTGTAAGGAAGCTTTAAGGTAGCAAAACAACTTACTATGTACTAATCTTAAGAGGAGAATAATGCAAAACTTTTATAGATCTTTAACAGTTATAGAAACTTAAACAAAAATAAAGACAAATATCATGCATACCACAACACAATGATTCATGTGGGGAAAACCCTTTCTGGAGAAAAACCCCACACTCCAAAAGCCACCCAATATAATATTGAGTAAATCACAAAGATTACAATATACTTGCAGAGCAAGCTTCTCACAGGAGTATCACCACTCAGAGATCAAGAGACAATGTAGAGAATTACATTTATTGTTATCAAAGAGTCGCCTTCTAAATGAATTTACTTAATTTCCCCTTAGATAGCACTTTGGAGGCCAATTAGGGTGACCCTAAATTCAGCCTCATTATTGGTTCCTTTCCCTAAATGTAATGATTTCTCCATCAAAATTGAGCCTCTATAATACCTAATCACACACCTAGCCTCGCTCTCCCTTAGGTTGCCTTTTGTTGACCCCTCAAAATTGACTTTTAGCCAACCCTCCTTTGGGGCTTTCCACACTACACGCAACCTTGGATTTGAAGAAAGATCATCCCTTTGCACCCCATTAATGAGGGAAAGAATATGACTATTTAAAATACATATTCTTGTGTTAATTAGAATCATGAAATCACATCTCAATCCCATTATTATTGTTCTCTAATTATTTCATCCTAATTCCTACATTTCTTATTCATCACATTGAATTAGATCAAAGAGATATTTCAAAATAAAAAATTCAAATCTACACATAATCTAACTTTTCACTAACAATTGTGAGGCAACCTAGCACCATAATTGTGTGTTATGTTGTTACATTGAAATACATTCATTCATTTAATGATCATGTTGGAGAAATCTAAGAGCATGTTAGACTTATTGAAGACCATTCAAGAATATTTGTCATAAAGCAATATTAGAGCATGGCATCAACACACGTCATCTTAACTCCTTCGTATACTTGCTTATTGTCCTCAATCTTGGATCATCATCATTGAATTGGTCCAACTAGAGATCTAATTGAAAAGTACACAACTTTTAGAGTCCAACAAATTTGTCAAAAGTTTCTAAACATCACTACTCCTAAAAAAATAGATATCAAAAATCAAGATGAGCAAAGTCCAACAATCTACTCTCTATCATATCAATCTTACAATAAATTTGTGCATTAAGTTTAAGTCCACACTTATGGAAGTGAATTGAAGAAAGTATATAATTAGTTTTATAGGTGAAAATAGTTGTCTTCCAAATTCTAATATTTCAATCAATTTTAAAACTAAACACCCACATTGATAACAATATTTAGAAAATTATTAATCCCATCTAGATAAATCCCATCACACTTATCTAGATTCATTATTTATATATTTATTTGAATAATTTATAACCTATAAAATGTGTTTGTTTTTCATTACAAATGTATAAGGTGAATTATTATAGTATGATTTTGCTTTTATTTATTCCCTTTCTTTCTTGTATATTCTCTACGATTTATATTAATTTATTAATAATAATTTTAAAGTTTTTATGATAATTATTTTTTAAATATTTCTTATTATGATTTACTTCTTTTTGAGATGATTGATTTTATATTAAAATATTTTATTCTTATTTTCTTTTTGTTTCTTCAAAATTAAAAACAATCATATAATTCTTCACAATCTTTAAAGAAATATGTCTTAATATTTTTATTTTTATACATTTATATCAATTTAATTTTAAAATAAACTTAGATCAAAAATAGATTATACAATTTGATTAGAATATTCAAAATACTTTCATTCAATGTTCACATAAACAAAACAACATTAAAAATAATAACATAAATTCATATTGCAACTTTTTGACGCTGACTAACCCCATCTTGAATTTGTTGAGCCATGGTCATTACATTCTTGATAAATCTTGAAGTTAACATTAGAATACCAGTTTCCTTCCAAATGTTGGCTCATTTTTGCTACTAGTTTTACTCCTCCTCCGACTAGATGTCATTCTTTGTACTCTTGCTTTATTATGCCGAGAGGCGTCTATAATGGCATCCAAAAATCTATGTAAGGAAAAACTAATCAAGTTGAATTTGATGTGCAAGTGGCAATAATGGTGATCAACACATTGTTGTTCGAGGAGAACAATGAGAAGTTCAATAAATTGCTTTGCGAGGCAGCCCAATCTGCTCACGAGTTTCCATATGTTGAGTTGCGCGTCGCTACAAACAACTTCAGCGATAATGAAAAGATTGGTATTGGCGACTTCAGATATGTGTAAAGGGGAACTTTGCCTGGCATAAATGAAGTTGTGGCAATAAAGATAATATCTTCGTTCTCCAAGTAGGGGAAACGTGAGTACATAACATAAATTAGTATAAACAATAAGCTTACTCACCATAATCTCGTAGAGTTTTTGGGATGGTGCCATCGAAAGGGCAACTTGCTTTTGGTTTACGAGCTACTCCCAAATGAAAGTGTGGACAAATATATTTTTGAAAAGCCAAAAGCTTCATTGGATTGGGATTGAAGATACAACATA
>VDFB02255346.1:0-17051 GCA_007258455.2 Sequoia sempervirens | reverse complement strand
TCTCTCTCTCTATATATATATAAAGAAATCTTATTTTTGTTTCATCAAACACAGAGTTTTAAATGGGAAATTTTATATCTACAAGCCATATATTTCCAAACACGAAATTAGTTCAAATCAAGAAATTCTCATTCTTAGACATATGCAATTTGATTAAAATGCAAATCATCATGCCCTTCCGTGGTGTGTGCACCCAGATTCCAATTGGCTTACCGTTCGATCTGGCTAAACAATCCTACTTCAACCGTGTTCTCGTCCTTCATCCTGTCACCCTTTATTTGCATGCCTAGGGCGGAGGCATTATGGCCTAGCCGCCGGCCACTACACAATTCAAATTTCACCATTAAATTCGTGGCAAGCATTACCACCACCTTTGTAGGTGTTCTTAATTATCAACTCGATATTAGTGTGCTATTAGTTATCATTTGAATTCAACACATATACATTTGAATAAGCATTCAAATATACATATATATATATATTTATTCATATTTTTGTTTTTATTTAAATGATTCCATTCTCATTTACCATACCATTTGCATATTTGCACACATACACACATATGTATTCGAATCTTATGTACATACATGTATATATGTATATGTATATGTATATATTTTATATACATATTTACTTCCATGTGTAATTGTTTGTTATGGCTTACGAGTTCCATACAATATTACTTTCAATAGAGAACTTAAATTCAAATTCGAGCATCTCTCTCTCTATATATATATATATAAAGAAATCTTATTTTTGTTTCATCAGACACATAGTTTTAAATGGGAAATTTTATATCTACAAGCCATATATTTCCAAACACGAAATTAGTTCAAATCAAGAAATTCTCATTCTTAGACATATGCAATTTGATTAAAATGCAAATCATCATGCCCTTCCGTGGTGTGTGCACCCAGATTCCAATTGGCTTACCATTCGATCCAGCTAAGCAATCCTACTTCAACCGTGTTCTCGTCCTTCATCCTGTCGCCCTGCTACTGCACATACTTGCAAATTGATCAGTAACGTTCAATCCATGATGACATATAAAAATACTTTTCAAGATAAGTCAACATTAGTCAACTCCTCATATTCAACTAGCAAATATTCCAAAATCTCCATTTAATATTTAATAGAATTTCATCAACAATTCAATTTTCTCTATTTAAATAAAATATGAAATAAAATTGGGTTATGACAGTTCTAAACAATTGTCATATGTTTGACACATAATGATCAATAGTTTTATCTGCAAATTTTTATTTTCAAATGGTTGCCATTTCTTGTAAGGAAGTTTAAAAGGCTTGTCAGTCATGTAGAAAATTAAAATCGTTAGTTTGTAACTTATGTATGTCATTTTGACCTTGGAGGATGGTGCTGAAAAAATAGCAAGAGAGAATGGGGATTGCTAATTAGCATCATACAATGGATGGGTGTGGAGTGCTAGCTTTTGATATTAGTAACTTGACGAGAAGGCTTTGGAGAGAACCGAATCCTTTAAAAATGCTAAATCTGTATTTCCAAAATGCTGAAATAAGTTAATTCTCTCTTAATAAAAGAACTTTATATTTTTATTAGTTCTTTCTAAGAAGGAGATGGCACATTCTGAGCAGCTTTTGTTGGATTGGAGTAGTAGCTACATCAAATGTGAGATTTTGATTGAGTGATCTGTAGGTATCTCAATCCATTTGTTCCTTTGCAATCCCCAACGGGAAATGGATGGGGGGATGCTGAATGGTGTGTGGGAAGGAATCTTGGGAACATGTTGATGAGCACATGACTATACTGAGAGGAGGGGGGGAGGAGGAGGGGGGCAGGTGGAGGGGGGAGTGGGGTGCAGGGAAGGGGTTGAATCAGTATAGATTAAACCAATGCTAAACTTATTGAACACACTTAAACATAATCAAAATAATGAACACTTGAACACAGATTTTACGTGGAAACCTTTGCAGGAAAAAGCCATGGTACAAAATAATGCACTTATATAATAATTACTGGTACAACTTTTGTAGGCACCAACCTACAGGAGACGCCAATCCCCTAGATTGAGCAACAACTCAGTGAGAGTCACCAAACTCTTCTTTAGCAAGGCACCAACCTCTATTTGATTTGTGAGCACCAACCCACTAGATTTCTCTTTAAAAATTCTGCTATAACTCTTCCTAATTTGCTACAATTCTCTTCTTGAATATGCTGTAAGCTGATCATAAATTTGCCACAAAAATCTGTTCACTATCTGCTTATAAATCTGCACATAATCTTCTCACAATGTAATGTGCCAACCCTTCGGTAAAGTAAAAATTTCCCAAATTTATATCATACGAGTAAATAAACGTGCTAACATGACATTGCAATAAATTTTTTCTTTTCTTTATTGATAATACATGAACAAGATGCCATATCAAATTACAATAAAGATCCATTTCATTATAATAACTTCACAAGTACATGAAACAAGAATACATACCTTACAAACAGGGCCCAACATTTTGAACAAATGGTAGCAAGGGCTGTCCAAGAATCCTCTTCAAATCTTGGCACTTCAAAGAGCTCTCTCATGGGAGAGAAACATCACTGGCTTTCCACGGTGTCCACGTGACACTTGCAATGTAAGTCCCCCCGCGACATCCACCTCCCTTCACTAAGGAGAGACGGTGGTAGGGTAATCGATACTATTAACCAACTGAGCATAGTGTTGTGTCCTACATAACTAGTTCTTGTGCAATACAACATCCCTCGAGCTAGTAAGTAATATGGGATCATGGTGAACTGACAGTGTAATCATCGCACAGTCTAAGTGGATGTTTTGTACATTACACTTCTTTGATCAAAGAGTTTCATACAGTATTACTATTGAGGGTCATCTATCACATATACTATTCAGGGTCGATTTGACTTAGGGCTATCTTACACTACGCATAGGTTTATCCTCCAATGGATAGTCCGTCATCCCAGATAACCTATCACCATACTAACTACTAGAAATGAATTAGCATAAGTATTTCACAAGTTCCCTCCTATACGGGAAATCTTTATCCTAGAAGTATCACAAGCTCTTCAGAGTTAACCTAATAACTTAGTTGTCGATCTTTACTTGACTCATGCCTTCATTTCAAACCTAGTATATAGTAACTAATGCAACCGGTACTCTCCTTCTATGGAGATCATACAATTAATGCAGAATACAACTTAGAATGCAACACTTCATTTTCCATGTACAGACAACAAATACCAACATAAAACATCGCATGTTCAAACATAGCTAGTATAATTAAATACTTATGTTTTACCTTATGTGATATAGTTAAATTCCTCAGTCAAGTACTTTCCCCTATCATGGAGTACTTAAAAATGCATTATAAAAGCGGCTCTAAGGCTTCAATTCCCTTTTTCCACAAGACAACATTTATACACAAACAAAAAATACAATTCTAGAAGTATTTAAATGAATAACTATAGAGATTGATAGTAGAAGAATATCTCATGCCTGTAGTTAGCTTTTCCTCAGATGATGATGATTTAACCTACACTCACAGCAAATTCCAACACTTCCAAACAATAGACAATTTCCTCTCAAGACCCCACTTTTCCTCATACAGAAATAAACAATCGGAACTGGTAACTACAGAGGAAATTAACAGTAGACGTGTGTTCTGGTATAACACTTCTTCCCTACACTTAGAAATGGATAATCAAACTGATGATGGTTTGGAGCTGATAAAATATATGAAGCTTTGGTAATTCAATAATGAAGAATGGAAATTATGATCTCAAACTCAATTCTCATAGAACTGCGTATTTCAGAAAATATGGAAGAATACATATGGTGAATGCTCAATCAAAAGTTGAGTGAATGCTCTCAAAAAGATAAGTGAACAATGAAGAATGGGCGGCTATTTATAAAGCCCCATCCCCAACAAATTCCTTCTAAAAAGGCATGTAGTTTGCCACCATAGAAGTGTGAAGTATTCAACCCAGTATGTGGCGCATTTCCTCTCCCTTACTCAGTTTCAACATGGTGAGTCGGCTTCCAGAAATTGGCAGCAAAATGGAGACTAATTCCATTGCACATGGTGAATTTAAATTGATTGACACCTACAGGTTTAATTCATAGATGTGGCGCCAGATTCCAATAATGGCGGATTAGATATTTACAGAGAAATGGTCAATTTAGATTACAGAACACATAGCCTCTTTTCCCAAGCTTAATCGGCAGAGTTCTCAGCTGTGTTGCACTTTTCCCTGAGATCTGGTCAAAGCCCACACAGATTCAAGACGCGTTTCAAGGTTTCCCTACCTATTCTAGATGATGCGCGACTTCTTCAGTGCCGTTTAATTCATATTTTGTTGCCAGAAAATATTGATATAATATTTGTTTCCAAGTTTAAATGCTACAGAATAGAAATATTTCGATTTACATAAGATTGGAGAATAACGTATTTCAATTTCCATTGTCAATGATAAATATTTCAATTTATTCGATTCCCCTAGTTTGATGATCAATATTTAATTGAATATGAAATAATCCGATTCCCATAGTTAAAAGATTAATATCAAATCAATATGGGAAGTAATTCGATTTCCCCCTATGAGACTTTAATATTAAATTTATTAGGAAATAAATCGATTTCCAAAGTTGAGAGATTAATTTAAATCAATTAAGAAATAATTATATATTTTATTATATAAATATAATTATAGTTTGTAAATATATATATATATATATATTTAAATACCCAAGTATTAACATATATATATATATATATATATATATATATATATACATATTTTAATATAACTATAATATATACATATAATTTTTAATATATAATTGTATATATATATTTTTAACAAATATATATATATATATTTATATCTCAAGCCAGTTAGCATACATCCGATATATATATACAAATTCAGGAGGCAATAATAATAATATATTAATCTCCACATAATACAGGATATGTGCATATATACATATATATATATATATATATTTATATCTCGAGCCAGTTAGCATACATCCGATATATATATTATATATATGTATATATACAAATTCAAGAGGCAATAATAATAATATATTAATCTCCACATAATACAGGATGTGTGCATATGTACATATATATATACCTGTATATACCTCTATGTATATATGTCCACATCTGTTTCACTTACATCCATTTACGTTACAATCATAATGATCGTAATACCATAAGACACATACATGGATAAACATCACTCATAAAAGCATACATAAGTAGACAAGACTCCTAATGCCAACATACAAGCTATGGATGACTTACCTATAACCCACACAAACTGACTCAGTTCACTCAATCTAAGGTGATGTGTGTGTATGCTTAGATAGTTTACTTTACCTATTACCCGACCAAGCTCCTCTCCCGAGTGATACTTCCCCTCCGCCTGGAGGAATGGTTCATATACCTGCATCCACTGACACACACTTTCGGAAGTCATATGTTCATAACATAAGCAATATACATAAACATTTCAAAAGTTAGAATATTCACAATTCAATAACCATCTATTCTCTTTTATGTAGTATTTCACCATGAATAACATCAATTGAGATAACATTCATATTGAAAACAGGGTACACGCATCATTAATTCATCTCTAAAATTCTCCATGTCACAAAGCATTCACTTGCCCTCACTCCAAATGCACTGCCACCAGCAAACAACCTGAAACCCAAAGATACTGTTTTCATCAAACACTTTGTTCCTCTGTCCATATCTGTCCAGTTTTAATGTTTCATCCCAACAGTATGCCCATGTCACAACCTGTCACAAAACCTCTTATCAATTGTCCCAACTTTATGTTTTATTAAGGTTTCAAATGGTCTTTAATTTATGGTTGCACCCTCCAATACCTCAATCACACCTTTCAAATGCAATCACTGTTTTAATAGAACCGCTTGTATTATGCTATTGTTTATAACTAATATATGTTCTTTCAAAGCGCTGCCTTTCTTCCATAAAGTCGTTGCCTTTCACAAAAATAAACTTTGCCTTATAATGAATTGCTGCACTTTGTCTTATATTTTTTTTTTGTCTTATTTGATTTTTGTCCTATATGACTTTTGTCCTATTCTGATTTTGTCTTATTCGATTCCTTATATTATCGCTGCCTTTCTTGACTTCAGTGCTCAATATGAGTTGCTAAAATTTCTTTTTGGGCAACCATGATGGGGATCAGCCCCTAAATAAATATGATTTATTTATTTTAAAATCCTTTCTAACTTGGGTTTCAATAAATATAAATTTATTTATTGAAATTCTTTAAATGTCTATCTTGGGCAATAACAAATAATAATAATTTATTTATTTAATTTCATTCAAATGTCCACTTTCAACTTGGTAGTTGGCCTAGATTTTTTTTTTCAATGATTAATGGCCTTTGATATCCTTTGACTTTGACATCAATGACAACTAATCCAACACATGTTGTGGGTATATGATTGAGGGAATTTAGAGTGTTAAGACAAACAAATGTGGCCATATTGAGAAAATTTGTTGGGGTGTTTGGACGCTTTGGATACATGACAGAATACAGATTTGGTAAGGCCAAATTTCTGTGATTCATTTCCCTCCTGACCTTCATAGGGATAAGAAGGAAAAGCATCAAATCCAGGGGAATGGTGTAAAATATTAAGAGTAACTTGATTGTAAGACTTATGAATCTTGATGATAGCACCCATTTAAAGCTAAATTATTGTTTTGCTGATGCTCAGAAAAATCCCTAGATCTGAGCCTGGTTCATTCACAGTCAGGTTTCACGGTCTGGTCCATTGTGGGTGCGGGCAGGATGTAGACTTTGGGCCCTGGATTTGGTGAGGGGCAAATCTGGGATCCAAATTCCATGCTCAGAGCAAACTCTCTGGAAACCATACCTTTTCTAATTTAATTTATGTTACTTTGGCATTTTCTTTGCACTTCAGTTTATTTTTTTGTCATCACATTTTATGAAAAGAACAAATAAAATGCTCCCACCCCTCCATGCTATGATTGTTGATTTTCTGTTAATGTGGGGGACTTCTACGAATGGAACTGTTACAGTTTGGAAGCTGAAAAGAATGGGTTAGGAAGACCTTTTTTGATTTTTCTCTAAGGCTTCTCCTTCCACTTCTTACTTCTCCTTCCAGTGATGGCTGATGAGTATGCATGCAAAATTTATGGTGCTTTGGTGGTGTTATTATTGTTGATGCTGATGCTGTTTTAAGTTCATATGTTTCACTTTTTTCTTTTTCTTTTTCTTTATTTTTTTCAGTTTTGGGGATTTGTACAGCTGTTGGGAGGTTTTATGGCTTATCATTTTATGGTAAGTCTTGGAGTGTCACCCACTGCATTTCTCTGTAAAAAAGCGATTATTACTGGTTTCACATTATTAAAAACAACACATGCTTTACTTTTCTAGTGCCTTTAAGTGTACACCACATTGGTATTGTAGGTTTTATTTTTTGTGCTTTCATAGTTCACTAAATTTCATCCTAGACACTCCCACCTAAGGTCAACATTTAACAGAGCTCTCAGTGGGATCAATACAAAGTCGGCTACAACTGTTAATATTGAGGTACATATGATCTTATAAATTTTTTATGGTTGTTTTGTTTATTCTCTGTATGTTGTGTGGTTTATGTGAATTTAATTCCTGTTTTTAGGTTAAAATATGTATATATTTATTATTATTATATATTTTTTGTATGGACATATCCAAAACATACCCAACACCAATTTTTTGCTGTACTGGTGTACCCGAATCCTTGTACCTGAACCTGAACCTGTAACTTAGATATAAAGTGATAGATATGATATCTATACCATTGATTTCTTTTTGTCAATGATTCTGGATCATCTGGATGAATTTTATTTTTGCAATGACTATTGGTATAGTTTTTCAGTCTCGATTAAGCTATAGATCATCTTTCACATTTCCAGTGACAGGTAAAACATCATTCCTCTCTGCTGTTATTAATTCAATTTTCTGATCAAGATCAAACTATTGAGTCTTGGTGTATGCAAGTGGTGATTTCCAAATAAACTGGAGTCAAGCAACAACCAGCAAAGGAAAACACCTTAGAAGGATTCCATATTTACCCCACCCATTGCAAATGTGCTACTAGAGTATTTTTCATTATGTTGCTTTTTTTTTTATCGTCATTTAGAAACCATGCTAGTTACATAAATGAATTACATAAGTTAATGAACTTAAAAGAGATTTGTTTGAAGTTGTGAAATCTAAATTCATATTTGATTTTTTTCCATTTGCAGCCAGACAGCATTCGTGTTATGGGTGACAAAGCCACAGCTAGGGAAACAATGAAGAAGGCTGGTGTTCCAACTGTACCAGGAAGTGATGGGTTGATAGAGGTAAGAATTTGATTTTTTTATGTCAATGTATTTACAGCCCTTCCAACTTATGAACTTGGCTCTGCATAAATGGAAATTTCCATTGATATGCCAAGGTTTTGCAGGCTTTTCATTTGTAATCAATTTAAACAGATTCTCTTTTTGTCTCTACTAATCATCATTCTGTATTTGGTATTGTGAATGCAAATCGACAGTCAACAGAAGAGGCTATAAGACTTGCTGATGAAATTGGGTTTCCTGTAATGATTAAGGTATGTGCTTTCTTTTCTTGTTTTATATTATCGGGATGAATGTAATAAAAATTAATTTCAGATTCTTCTGAAGAATTTTTTTACATTGCTAATGCCATTTTCATCTTAGATTGTGCCTTTTTGTGTTTTTGGGGACACTTAATAATACAATTCATACATAGGTCTCCAGATAAGACCTAGTACTTAGTTAGAACTGATCAACTTTGGCTGTCAAGATCACATCTAATCCAAACAATCAACTGTATATATTGGCTTGATGAAAATATTTAGGGTTTTTTGCGTGAGTTTTTGTTGCCTAATCTATACATTTGTTAGACATTGGAATGAACTGGTATTTCGATGTTTTATTGACTTATATTGATTCTGTTTCAATAAGAGTTCTCATATAAAACCTTTAAAATAGCCCTCAAGTATGATGGTGATGATTGCAAGTCTATATGATTTATAGTGATTTTGCCAAAGCATCTTAAATGCTAGTGGGGACTTACAAACAATGATTCCATTTTATTGGATGACAAAATATTTGTTTGCTTTAATATAATAGATCACTCCAAGCCTGTGAATGTGCATTAGAGTGACACATGGTTAAATGTGCTTAAACTAGCTATGTGTAGGATTTAATAGGAGAACCTAAATCTTTGATCATTTAAACTTGCAACTAAACTACTGTTCTGTTTGAGGAAAAGTGTTTAGACTCTAAAGTAATATCAGGTGTATAATATAAGCAACAAGAAGGCTAACAGTTGAGATATATTTAAAATGCGGGTATGGGCAGTTAATTAAATTAGCTCCATGTTCTTTGCAACAATGGGCAATGATATTCGATGGCTGCAAAATCTGCAAGTTCCTTTAATTGAGATGTCCTCTTTCATGCAATAGCTCTCTCCTAGAACCTTTAATTGTTGCTAGTGCTTCTTGATATACTGCTGATGTATGAAGTTGATAATCATTCTCCTTTGATGCCTATTGCTACCCTTTCATAAGGACTTGCTTTTCTGTAGCAAGACACCTCTTTTCATTTAACTTGAAGTCTTAGTTTACAATATAGTTGACTGAAAGTACGCTTTGTAGTTGGTCTAGTCGGCCGTAGTCATAGTCGGTTGTAGTCGGCCGAGAGTGTACTTGGTTGGCCGTGAGTCATAAGCAAATAAGACTTTAGTTAATGTTAATAATTCATGTACTTGTATTATGTACTTGTCATGTTGGTTAGTTGTCTCGGGAATTAAGTTCCTAACGAAAGTAATTAGTTGTAATGAAAGGATGTGATGGTCGGTCTCTCAACCACCTCCAGTGTACTATATGTACTTGAGTCATGCATTCAGGAAACACTGTTGCTATGATTATTAATGTTATGATTGTACTGGCATACATTTTATCAATAAGGACAAGTATGATTATTCTGTGCATTATCTTATAGTACGTACGTTATGTTTTATAAGTTATTTCCGTTTACTCACATAGTACGTTGGAATTCATCCTAGTGAGTAAACATTTGGCATTGTTGCCTAAGTGAACGTAGGGAAATCACCTGATGGTAGAATGGTGTCGTGATGGGTCGACCAACGGAGGATCCTGTACAAACAAACGAGGAACGAGAAGATGACTTGACACAGGACCTAGTCAACTTGTGGGACATTTCGTTGAGGGAGCACATACGGAGGGAGGCTCTCAGCTGAGAGATCCCCCAGTTAGCCATCTAGGATAGATTGAACATCAACCCAGAGGTCGACCATCTCCTCAAGCGACTACCAAGGTTGCTAGTGTGTCACTTCATCATCCTACAAGATTTATGGGCAGAGAGTCACCAAGAACGCTGAAGGAAATAGTTATTGCAAAGGTACGAGGAAAGGACAAAGTGGGAAGAAGAGGAATGGGATACTAGCCAAAGACGTACTCTCGGAAACCAATGATCGTACGACCAACATGTAGTGCCCGTATAGCTTAATAAGGATAAGAACTGAGTACCAATCGGGCAAGAAACACCAGAAGAAAAGGTACGGTGATCACTTAGGTTACAGGAGCAAGAAAACCGACGGCGAAGGCTAAAACAAATTGATAAAGAAATCAATGAAGATATAAATGACATAAACCAATCTATTACAAGAGTGCACCAAAACCTTGCTGAGGAAAGGGATGAAGGACCCTTTAGGACACTGTGTGTAGAAATATATAGAATTAATGAAAATGAAAATGAACTAACTGAAGAGCTTGAGGGCAATATTCAACGCATTCGGGAATTGTCCATATTGGATGATGACGAAGGGCCGAGGACTGGAAGAATTGAGCCTAAGACCCTAGGGTAGAGGAGTACCAGAACGAACCCTAGGAGACTCGAGGTGTAGGACGTTGACCGGACGTGGGGAGACTCGTATGTGGCTGAAGTGCAAGTGATGCCGGGATGTAGTGGGTGAACCAGTCCAGTCAGGAGGAAGGATGGTGACTCCGCCAGTTGAGAGGCAAAAGCTGCCAAAGGTCATAGGGAACGGGTTGGAAGATCCAGTATGACACTACAAAACATGCGAAACTATTTGGATAGCCAATGGGCAAGACGATGTGGACAATTGGCTGAAAGCATTCCCAACGATGCTGAGGGGCGTAGCCATTGATTGGTACATCAAATTGGATGCAGTCCATTGAGAGTCATGGCGAACATTGAAGAGGGCGTTCGAGCAGGAATTCAAACTCCTTAGAGATGACAATGAAATTGTAGCGGAGATCTACAACACAAAGCAAGGGAAGAATGAGAACGTATGAGTCTGAACTGTAGACTCAAAGAATTGTTGGGAAAACTAGAGACCCAGCCGGTCGACGGACTAAAGAAGTGATTGTTCATCGAAAGGTTGCTCCTGTCGTTGAGGAATAAAATGAAAGTCGTACCTCTGTTGTCGTACGCCGAAGCATACATTCAGGTGATGGATATAGAGAGTGAAACAAAACATCCTCCCGAGGGAAAAGGAAGATGGACGAGGAGGAGAGTATAGACGACAGTAGCGACGGTGAGTCCAAGACCATGCAAGCATTGAGGAAGGACATGATGAGAATGATGAAAGAATTGAAGGCCAATAAGGATAGTACGAGGGAAGCCAAAGAATTGTGGTGTATGGATTGCAAGGGGGAAGGCCACACAAAGGAAAACTGCCCTAAGAAGCTGTTCTGTGATATCTGCCAAGTGATGGGACATTCCATCAAGGAATGCCCCATACAACTTAAAGACAAGGAGTACACAAGTGATATTCATAGGAGAATAGTCAACCCCGCCGAATACACCATCGAAGCCCCAGTATAATAGCAATGCATCCCCTGGAGGTTACCGAAGCAACAAAATTCTGAGAAGTAGAATACAATATGATAGCAAAGGTCGACCCATGATACAATGCCAAAAGTGCAATGAATGGGGCCACTTCGCCAAGGAATGCCAGAACGGTCAAGGTTCAGGGGGAAGACTATGCAAGTGGTGTGGACCGGGTGATCATGAAGACAAGGAATGCCCCAAGCAGAAAGGCATCCATATGTTAGATGTGGAGGAGCAAGAGGTACTGGTGATTACTAGAGCGCAAACGAAGAAGGCTTTCTACCTAGATCCACGTACAAAAAAAAAAGAATGATGGAAGCAAAAGTAGAAGTGGAATTGGCGATAACGAAGGAACACAAAACACCTCTGGAGAATCCAAACACCTCTTGGCAGTCAAAGGCGGAAAACAACATCGTATGACAGATACTGCAGACCACCGTACCCATAAAGGTGACTGACCTTCTCCAGACTGTGTTGTAGTTGGGACTGGGGATCACAAACGTAGTCGGTGATGACCAACGTTAGTGGCAGGAAGGCCAAAGGAAAGAATTGATAGCGGAACCACCACCATATGGAGAACAAACCATCGACCCAATACTGCTGACGAAAAACATCAGGAGGATGCCAGTGGTCGTGCAAATGGAGATCGGAGGGAAAATCTTGACAAACACTATCGTCTATGGGGGATTGGGAGTCAACGTATTACTTGAAGACACATGCAAGAGTCTCGGGAAGCCTACACTCTGGTCATCGACATTCCAATTAGTGGGTGCTAATTAGCACGACATCAAGCCATTGGGAACATCGATGGCGTAGAAAGTCTTGATCGACACACAGCAGTTCCTATTGAATTTTATCAGCCCGCTGGAGAAGAAGGCGTACGATGCATTGCCGGGAAGAGGATGGCTGATTGCTGCCAAAGCAAATCATAATTGGAAGAGGAACACACTCTCGATCGAGAATGACGAGAGGAAGTACATGATCGACTTGAAGAACCAAGCCGTTAGTAAAGAATTGGCATCTTTTGAATCAAAATCCGATGGGGGAGAGTCAGACAAGGATGAAGGTAGGAAAGTGATGGAGCCGAATGACGAGGGCGTACTTGAACTTGAGAGTCGCTCAAAAGATGAGACAAGTTCGTTGAATGGCCTATTTCATTGGCAAATGGAGGATTATGAGGTGTTACACCGAGAGTGTAATATGCTTTAGATTAGAGAAATCTAGGAAGAAGAGGACACGTCCAGCCAGACACTTCTGGCCGAAAAAATCCAAGAAGAGAAGGGCATGTTCAGCCAAACATTTTCGGTCGAGTACGGTGAGTACAAAGAAAGAGTACCAGAACTGGATGATACGCCAATCCACAAGTTCAAACAAGTACGAGGTGAAAAAATTGTGTCGGAGCCAAAAAATGAAAAAATCGAAAAAATAAAGGAAAAGTTGGAAGTTGGAAAAAATGAAAATATAAAGGAGAAGAGTTAAAAAATGACAAAATTAAATTGGAAGAGTTGAAAAGTGAAAAACTTAAGATGAAGGAATTGAATTAAAAAATGGAGAAAAATGGAAAAAATATTGAAGAATTAAAAAATACAAAAATAGAGGAGAGAGAAAAAATGGAAAAGTGTGAAAAAATTTAAAAATTAGAAAAAAAGAAAAGAGACGATGAGAAGGAAAAAGGAGACGAAGAAAGAAAAAAGAGATGAAGAAGAAAAGCAACAAGAAAAAATTAAAAAATCAAGGAGCCCGAAAGCATTCAAGTTAAAAATATTGAAGAGACGAACTATAAAAAGGACTGTACGGACCATTAAAGAAGTCACATAGGGAAATAAAATTGGACGAACTAAGGCAAAAGAGGAGATGCCGTACGATCAAAACAACTATGCCAAGTGTACCATACATCGTACAAACAAATCAATAAAGATAGTTGAAAGGGCTTAAAGTTGTGAAAATTTCAAGGGATAGGAAATCCGTACGAGGTATTCAAGCAGCCGTATGAGATACTCAAGCAGTCATACGAGGTAAAGAGCCAGCCTACGAGGTAAAGAGCCAGGCGTATGTTGTGAAGGGGGTCTGTATGAGTGGAGAATCACAAAAAGAAAGGCTGTACAAATCTATAATAGTAATTCCATACGATTTTAGGGAGGTACAAAGGCTGTATGAAGTGAAGAGTTTGCCATACAAAGAGGTGAAAAAGAGATCGCCGTACAATATAAAGAAAGAGAGTTTGTTGTACGAAGAGGTGAAGGAGAGTTTTCCGTATGAAGTAAACATAAGTTGGCTGTGCGAGGTAACAAGGGCAGCCGTGTAAGAGTTTATAGAGGTATTAGCATATGGAGACTGGCGAGCAAACAACAAGTGCAAGACGTATGGGGAAGAGGAGAAACTGTACAACGTACAAAGAGGACCATTGCGAATAAAGCATTGTAGGGAGAAAAAAATTCTTTGCCAAAGGCAACCAGGTCAATTCCATACACTTTGAAGAGGAGAGGCATCGAAGATACTAAAGGCAATTTCGCATAGAGAACAGAAAGTGTTACCACTATAAGGACCACATTTAGGAAAGACAAAATCAAAAGGAAGGTTGTACACAGGAGAACCGTATGGGTGAAAGATGCACTAGTTTCACAGAAGGCACAAAGATAATGGCATACGGAGGTGCAAGTATGATTGAAGGAAGTTGTGCGGAGGAGGCACTAGATCAAATGGTTAAACACGCCGAAATCTCTAATTTTGGGCTTTGTCAGCAATATTTGGAACCTCTTGAAAATTTGCAGTGTTCCACGGGGATGCGTTCCCCCCCCAAAAAAAATCTCACGTTTTCTAGATGGGGACGTCTCAGAGACTTGGGGACTTGGGGGGGACATCCCCCCACTAGCCCACCACCTACTCCACCATCCCACCACCTGTGTTGCTCTCTCCAAGACGCCACTAAGACTTTGAGGATGCCGGGGTGTCCTCAAGACATCTAGGGGACTCCTAGTTGTCTCCAAGATGTATAATTCTTATACTTATACATCTTTTTATAACTATTTTTTCAAGTACTATATGTATTTCAACACTTGCCGCCCCCAAACTTAGACCCTCGTCCCCGCATCCCCAAAATGTGTACCTTACCATTCCCCTGTCCCCATCCCCGAAACCCCGTGGAACACTGAAAATTTGTGAAAATGATGCCCTAGGACCCCACTAGGGGCGCTGCCCCTTGACCTCGTTGGGGGCGCTACCCCCAAACCCCCGCAAGAGGCATTGCCCCCAAATCCCTGTAAGGGGCATTGCCCCTTGACCCTGCATAGGTGGTCAGGAGTAGAGACGACCGAGACTACTAGGCGAGACTTGGCAGGCTACATTTAGAAGTCACAAGAGGAATTGGATCAAGTGATGGTTGCTAAGCGGACGGGAGTTGCCACTCTCGAGGAGAATTTGATAGAGAAAGACAAAGTATTGGCAGAGAAGGATCAGCCGTTGGCAGAGAAGGATACACAGATGGCCGATGCGCTGCGACTTTCAGCTGAGAGGGAGAGTGCTGAGGTAGTCCAAATGGTGGATCTTGCACATCTAGGGTTGCCTTCTCACCCTCCCTCTTCTTAATTTCCCTTTCTGTACCCTCGGTTTTGTTTTTCGTTCGTCGTCTAGAAGACGACTACTTTTGTGTGGGGGGGGGAATGATGTAGTTGGTCTAGTCGGCCATAGTCATAGTCGGTTGTAGTCGACCGAGAGTGTACTTGGTCTGCCGTGAGTCATAAGTAAATAAGACTTTAGTTAATGTTAATAATTCATGTACTTGTTGTGTTATGTACTTGTCATGTTAGTTGTCTTGGGAATTAAGTTCTTGACGAAAATAATTAGTTGTAATGAAAGGACGCGACGGTTAATCTCTCAACCATTGCCAGTGTACTATATGTACTTGAGTCATGTAGTCAGGAAACATTGTTGCTACGATTATTAATGCTATGATTGTATTGGCATACATTCTATCAATAAGGACAAGTATGATTATTCTGTGCATTATCTTCTAGTACATACGTTATGTTCTGTAAGCCATTTACTCTCATAGCACGTTGGAATTCATCCCAGTGAGTAAACACGCTTGGCTAGTTCTGGCACATGTAGAACATTTTCATCATGCTTTACAGTTTATTTTATGCACTATTTCATCTCCAAGCACTATTGCATCACCAGCTCCAACTTATTTGAACTTAAAACCATTCTCTACCACACCATAATTGTGTCATCTTTGGAAGCTAAGGCTGAAAGAAGGAGCTGCCTTCTCTCTCTTTTTATTCTTAATCGATTTTGCAACCTTCTCAACAAATTGACCTGATTGTCTACATGCTATTTATTTAGGACATGAGGAAGCAGAATCATCAAATTTGTTCTTACTCTCTTTTTATTCTTAATCGATTTTGCAACCTTCTCAACAAATTGACCTGATTGTCTACATGCTATTTATTTAGGACATGAGGAAGCAGAATCATCAAATTTGTTCTTACGTAGATATTTAAAGTGTCCCTGTTTTTCACTAATAACAATATCCGATTCTTGTATGCAAATGATGTGTTGCTGTTTTTCCATTTTGATTTTACAGATTATCTTTATTCCTCATATTTTTGGGTTAACTGTTTGTCTGGTTGACCTCTTCTTTCGTGCCTCTTATCTATTCAGTATTGCTTCTTTTAACTTAAAGGGTAAATTTTGTCTTTTTACCTCTAAGTATGATCACATCTCTTACAAAATCCTTGATACAGATGAGGAATAATGTTGAATGGGATTAGTGCTAATTCTTTGGCTTCAACTTCAGATTTTGTCCAACTATACTTAGGTGGTCTTGTAGGTTCTTATATTGTCTGAGAGTCATGGCTTCTCCTTCATTTCATCCTCATTTTACTGGTTCCTTAGGTATGGAATTCTTGATGTATAAGCTGTCTCAAAAGTTGATTTGAGGATGCCCCATACTTCTTTAGCAATATTGCATTCCCTGAGATATATTAAAATGCTATTTTTGTCTGAATAGTTTATTTTAATCTGTCCTTTCTCTCATTAAAATTGAGTTTACTTCTCAGCATGGTAGAATTATACATACATGACAATGTGAAAGTATAAATAGAATTCAATTACACA
>VDFB02255345.1:0-57880 GCA_007258455.2 Sequoia sempervirens | reverse complement strand
AATCAGCCATCAGTATTTTTCAAATCTAATCAACTGGGTTCATTTCTAATTGCATTCTGAAGAAAACCCAGGTGTCATCTTTTTTTGTGAAAATTTGAAGAAATTAGGGTTTGCTGCTTTTTTAGTATAAATTCAAAATTTTCCAAAATAGACAATCTGGGTTATTTTGCAACGAAATTCTGAACAAAACCCATATCTCAAAAAAAAAATCAAAAAATTTGTCTGTTGGAGCAAGAAAATCAACATTCTAAAAATAGAAGTTGCTCAAAACTTGTCTGAACCTAGGCAAGTTTACAGTCATTCTTCAAGTTTTTTGAAATGGAGTACACTCCCAATGTTTTCAAAACTGGATCAACTCTTTATCATGATTACATCAAAACCGCTAAGACAGACTTGCATCATATCAAGCCGGTGTTTGATTTACATGCCTTGGAGAGCACAGGCAACACCTCAATCAGGAACCTAGGGCATTCTGGACTCCTCGCAGCAGCGTCTATTCCTATATTAGTTCAGAGTTTTGAGTTTGTAATCACTTGCATTAAGCATTACAACCCGACTATTAGGGAGATCCAATCAACTGATGATAGATTAATTTGTAGTTTGAAGCCTGATATGATTGAGAAGTGTTTTTCCATTTCCCCATGGCCTGAAAGTGTTACTATCTAAAAGGGTGAATGTGAAATGATATGGGAAATGCACAAAGACAAATATAGTAAGAATATTGCACAGAGGTGGATGAAAGAAAAACATAATACTTTGCCAAAGAACGTCGGGCGAGGAGAATTCAAAGATGAGACTGCCATCATTATCACCTTGCTCAATAGGGTAACTGGCTCAGAAGATGCCACCAATTTTCAGCCTTGGATGTTTTACGCCATACCCCACATCATGAAGAAAACCGAGTTCTATGATTGGCCTACCTTGATCAATGACAACCTACATCAACAGATAACAAAATGCTTCCAATTTCATGAGTTCCATATGGTGTCTTACCTAGTCTACCTGGTGGCCTATCAAGGTCAATTCAGAGGGTTGAACACTAAGGGATCATTAAGTGTACAACATATATATAACTACTATCCCTAGTTGGAATTCACGAAGTCGCTACATCACTACAAGAGAGTGAACGAGGCTTTTCTGATGTACACAGTGTGGGACCTAAATAATGAATTGCACGTTTGTATCTCTTCAGTTGCCAGGGCAGCGATGGCGGAGTGGGCAGATTGGTTCATACAATTTCCCACTTTCACCTATCTCAGGGTTTATGGCTATTCAGGTGCCCCGCTCATGTTACCAAGGTACCCGTTAGACAAGGTCGTCTTCATGGAGTTCTTAAGGCAGGCTCACGATGTCCACACAGTCTTGAGGAATAGAAAGAAACCCTCCCTTCATTTTCCATTAGGGTTGGGAATTTATACATGCAGAACTGTTGCAAATGCTAAGACAGTGGGAGATGAGTTAGACAAACTCGGCCTCAAGCCTTATAGCGAGAGACGATCATTTGATCCTCATGGTGTCTACACTGGCCGACTTGAGAAGAACTATGCTCATATATCCGCCCTTGAAGATTTTTGGGCTAATTGTACAGATGAGTTCGAGGTGCAGAGGCGTAGTTACAGTAGGCTCACTCTCCACCAAATGAAAGACTGCTTAAATGAAGATATAGAAGGGTTATCAGATGATGACAAGGATGTGCTTCTCCTGATGTATACTCAGAAGTGAATAGAAGATCAGCCCCTTCCTCAAGTCAATTGGTCCAATAAAGAGTCCCTCTCAGTTGAAGAAAGGACAAGACAAGTCCTTGAGCACAACAAGGTTTTCCTAATCGTTAAAAGGAAAAACTCCATTCCAGTAGCAGATCCGCTAAGGACAATTCCCTCTTCTTCCAAAGCACTATCAAAAGGGAAGGGAAAAATTCAGTCTCAAGAAGGCGTCAAAGGTAGTAGATCAAGTAAAAATGTAAGAAGAAGGTTAGACTTCTCAGGCATAGTCATACATGAGCAACCTACACTTGATTCAGAAGCTCCTCCTGATGAGCCCATACCTCAGAAAGAAGCAGAGGAGCCGCCTTTTACACATGTTTATGTACCTTTGACAGGCTCTTCGCTGATTCACATCAACCTTGATATTGAAGATGATGAAGAAATTGCAGTAATACCTCCTAAGGAAGTTAGTAAAGATACTACCGTGTCTTGGCTTGAGAACTCCTTAGGAAGGGTAAGAAGAAGGCCTTCATATCAGGTTGATGATCTTGATAACATCTATTAGGAACCTCCTAAGAAGAAAGCAAAGAAGCAAGTTCACTTTGATAGGAAACCAGATAATGAGATAATCATGGAGACTGCATTGCCCCCAGAAGACAAGAACAGGGATGAGGTCAATATGGATGACTTCGTCATGGTCAAGGCTAATCTTAGTAGAAATACCAGACATGTGGATGTGAATCTATTCAAAGTTGTGTCTGAAAACCTTTAGGAAAGAGGTGCTCAAGGATGGAGAAGACAAGACAACCCTCAAGGTTGAAAACCAGCAGCTCAGGCTTTATAATTCTAACCTTGTCTATGGTTCTTCACAGGAAACCCAGTTGCTGCCCCAGATTTAAGGGACACCAGTTGATCATCAGTGGTTAAGAGAGCTAGTCATTTATGGGAAAGAAACTCAAGAGTGGATCGAGAGTTTCATCGTCAGAGGAAGGGAGATCTTGGCATGAATGTTCCAGTTGAGAGAAAATGCTCATGAGCTATGTCAAGGTATCCAAGGATTTGAACAAACACTGGCTGAAGTAAGACCTAGGCATGAAATCATCATTACTGATTTAGACACAACTTATGGTTCAACAGTTTCAAAAGAACACAAGATACAAATCCTTGCTTGGAGAGAGCGTCATGTTTTCAAAGTTAAAACTTATGAGAGGATATCCGAAGAATTTATCACCTACAGACAAAGGGTGATTGAAGCTCTTCTTTCATTAGTGAGTTCATCACAGGGATTCCTTCTCAATATAGTCTTGAAGATGGTTCCTACGTCGAGCTTGATGAAGTGCAGGATCAATTTTAGAGTGTTTTTCTTAGTTGCAATCCAGTTGGCGGAAGGATAGGTCATATTTCGATGATTTCAGCAAAGTTTGAGAAAGTGGCCAATGAGGTCGAAGATTCCCTTAGGTCTGTTGCAGATGCTGAAGATATTCTAGAAAAGCGGTGTTTTGCTATTGAGGGCATAGATGCACCGAACCGGGACACAATTTATAATTTTCTAGCAGATGTGATTGAGCTTTAAAGCAACTTTCTTCTACAAGCTTTCTTTCCCACTTTCTTTCTATTCTTGGAATAATTCTTATCCATTCTTTGAGAAGAGAAAGAAGATAAATGTAATAGTTGGCATTTCCTGCTTTTTATACTTTCTTAGGTGTTAGATGTTATCTTCTTTCTAGATTTAGTAATAAAGCTTGCTTGCTGAGCAAACTCTAGATTGTGAAAGCAAGGAGATTTTAGGGTTCCCTACTCCTCTGCCTATCTATAAATAAGAGCCTTTGCTCATTAGTTTTTTTAACCGTGCTAGTGATAACAAAACGTTGAGCCTATTGTGCCTTCTATTTGTTACTCAAGTGTTGTTCAATTGTTTTATGATAGCAAATTGTTGAGTCTCTTTTAGCCAACAAGGGGTTATTGTAATTGTTGTTCGTATTGTGTAAGAACAAGATTGCAAGCCTCTTTAGCTGCAATTTCTTGATCTAGGCATGTTAGAAGTAAGTTTTGTTCCAAAAGTTTGAGTAATAAAATCATGAGCCCCCTTTTCCTTGATATAACATCTTAGATTTCTGTTATTTGCATTCTACTTTTATGATCTTGATTTCAGCTTACATTGAAGTGTGTAGATGTTTGTTGAGAAAGAGTTTATTGAAGTATTTTGTCAGAAAATCAACCTTGTTCATTTCTAGTTTCTCTAGCTCTGTGTATTACTTGAGAAGTTAGAAACGCCTTTAGTTTAAGTTAGTCATAGTTGAAGTTCTTAAATCAGAAAATCGTAGTTGCGGTGTTTGTGTTTAATAAACCTTGTGCTCTAAGCTGATCAAGAAGATAGGCAACTTAGTTTTAGTTTACTTTCTTTCAAACACCATCAGCAAGAGGGAGCTTCCCCTCCTAATTTGAAGAGCATTTTTACTTTGCATAGCTGTCCATTTCAAATACGCATTCCAGAGGTGTGAATTTAAATGCCAATAGTTTTTTGGAACCCACCGTGGGGCATGAGGCATTAAACAACAAAGAAAGCTTAGGCTTTATGTCACGGGTATGACTATCTAGCATCCTACTGCTCCAGTTGAACAGCCTAATCTTACACCTCCAGTTATCCAGCCGAATTTCCAGATAATTGAAGGAGAGCAAGTAGACATCATCAGCAGCCTAAGGAGTTTCATCTTTGAGAAGGAGACCCCTGCTTAGTGGAGAAACATTGTTGTTGTTCTAGACAAAGAGGAAGAGAAAGTCGATATTGCAGCCGGAAGACCTGTCTTTCCACCACCCGCGTGGGACTAGACAATCCTAGCGTACATAGAGTATCTCCAAGATCATCCATAGCAAGTGGACCGACTTCTCAAATTTGTGAAGAAAGGACCTGCCAAGCAGCCCACATTGCTCGAATCATCCGTTCCGATGAAAGACAAGCCTAAGCCCTTCTATATTTGTCTGTATATATGGGGTTACAAATTGAGCAATTGTATCATCGATTCTGGAGCTTCAGACAATGTTATGCCTCTACAAGTGATGAATGCTCTAGGACTTTCATGCACCAAGACAATGGACAAATGTTACTCACTGGAGTCCAAGTCAGTGCCATTAGTCAGACAATTAAAAGATGCTCAAGTAAGGTTAGCGGCCTGTCCTTAAAAGAAAATCATGATGACCATCTTGGTAGCTGACATTCTTGCAAGCTACAGGATTCTATTAAGCAGAAGCTTTTGCAAGGACCTCGGTGGAGAGATTCAAATGGATTGGTCTTTTGTAAACATTCCATTAAAGAATGGAACTTTCAAGCTAGAACCAGAGCCCAAATCTCAATTTGCGGTTGTGAAGTCTCAAGACCCTTAAGCTCAAGTTCTATATCAAGAAACGGGTCTTGGTACTTACACCATGCTATCAGAGATTCCTAAAGAAAGTCAAGAGATCGCGTGTACCGTAGACAAATCAGCAGATGATCCTAAACTATGGACTTTGTAGTTCAATGGTAGTTGTTCCACTGCTGGTTTAGGAGCGGGAGTTGTGATAATTTCTCCTGAAGGACGATTGTATCCATTTGCATCACTTGCAATTTGAATGTAAAAACAACACAGTGGAATATGAGGCACTTTTACTAGGTCTCAGAAATGCAAAGGATATGGGTATCAAACATCTCATAGTTGAAGGTGATGTGGAGCTTGTTGTGAAGCAAGTTAGAGATCAATTCAAAGTGAAAGCAGATCATCTTCAACATTATAGAAATAGGGTATGGAATGCAATAGATTGGTTCGAAGTATTTGATATCAAGTACATTCCACATCTAGAAAATAGCAGAGCAGATGCCCTCGCAGTGTCAACTTCACTTTTCATGCCACATTCTGACTTCCATCATAATGGATTCGCCATTGAGTTAATATATAGGCCAGTTGTACCTGACAACTATGATAATTGGCAAGTATTTAACAATGATGATCACATCAAGAAGTTTCTTGTTATGGGAGATAATTTCAAGGAATTATTCTTTGAAGGTAGTTCTTTTACTCATAGAGAAGCAATAACAGAAGTTCCTGATGCACCAAAGCTTGCCGAAGACAAAGAAAGTACAGAAGAACCAGATTCCAGCATAATCCAGTTGAAAGGAAATAAGATTCCCAAGGGCTTGGTTTCCTTGGAGAATATTTTTGATAGGCACAACAGATACATACAAGATCAAAGAAATTCAAGCAAAAGAACCTCGGTAGAATATCAACAAGTGAATATTGGAACTGTTGACAAGCCTAGGCTTGTTAATCTAGGTACATGTTGTAATGCAGAGGAGAGTGAGAGGTTCATCTCTTTGTTCCGACAATACTGAGATGTCTTCGCTGGTCATATGAAGATTTGAAATTTTTTACACCAACAGAATTGTCTCATACAATTCCTCTTAAACCTGAAGCAAAGCCCTTCAGGCAAAAGCAATGACACTATAATTCGCTGATTCAAGATACCATCTATGAAGAAATCCAAAAGATGGTGAATGTAAAGATCATCTTTCTGATTCATCACTCCACCTAGGTGTCAAATATAGTTCATGTGTGTAAGAAGAACGGAGAAATCAAAATTTGCATTAATTTCAGGAACTTAAATCAATCATTGCTCAAGGATAATTATCCTTTGCCGATCATGGAGCACACCTTGTAGACGGTTACCGGTTCAGAGATGTTGTCTTTATTGGATGGTTTTTCTGGTTATAATCAAATTGCAGTAGCTGAAGAAGATCAATTCAATATGACATTCACAACCCCATGGGGTACATTTGCATATGAGAGAATTCCCTTCGGCCTCATCAATGTCGGTGCTACATTTCAGAGAGCCATGGATTTGGCATTTGGAGACTTGAGAAATAAAGTAATAGTTGTCTATCTAGACGACCTCATTGTTTTCTCGAAGACACGAGGAGATCATTTTTCACACCTAGGAAGGTTCGAGATGCAGAGCATCACAAAATATCATTGTTAAATCCCCAAACTGGCCCCGCGACAAAGCAAGTTGCTTGGCCACATCACCTCCAAGGAGGGAACTTGAATTGACCCGAGCCCGGTTGAGGCTATTAGAAGTTTGTCTCTTCCAACAAGCAGAAAAGGGGTACACTCTTTCTTTGGTAAAGTGAATTTCATACGAAGATTTGTACCAGATTTTTCTGAGTTGACTAAAGATATATCTGCTATGATGAAGAAGAAGACTGTCTTCAAGTGGACGAAAGAAGGAAAGAAGGCGTTTGCAGCAATAAAAGAAGCCATTAGTCGAGCTCCAGTGCTAGTCCATCCTGATTTTGAAAAGGATTTTATCCTTTATTGTTATGCATCAAAGCATACTCTGTCTGCCATTCCGGATAATAAAAGCAAAATGAAGAAACTGAATCTCCAATAGCTTTCATGAGCTGCAGTTTCAAGGACAGCGAATCAAGATACTCTTAGATTGAAAAGAATGCCTATGCAGTGGTTCGAGCTATGAAGAATTTCAGATTTTATATCTTAAATTCTCACACCATTGTGTATGTCACAAATCCAGCAGTGAAAAGCGTGCTAACTCAACAAGAGATGGGCTCCAAGAGAGGTAACTGGGTCGCAAAGGTGCAAGAGTATGATTTGGAGATCAAGCCGACCAAACTTGTCCGCGGAAGAGGTCTTTGTCAGCTAATAGAAGAGGATGGAGATAAGAAGTTTCAAGCCAAAGGTATACCTGAGATTGAACCTGAAGTTAAGGAGGATCTTCCAATGGTCTTACTGATTGAATCTTCGGGAGAATGGTTTATTGAGATATGGTATTACCTGACTTATGGTGATTGTCCAAATCACCTGAACAAGCAACAAAAGAGAACGCTAAAGCTGAAAGCGCAGAATTATGTTATCAGCAACAATGTTTTGTACAAGCGGGGGCTTGATGGAACATTTTTGTTGTGTGTTACCAAAGATCAACAACGACGCTTGCTAAAAGCCTTCCACAATCAAGCATGCGGTGGTCACTTTTCTTCAAAGGTGACAGCTTTCAAAATTTTGCGGGCACAGTTCTTGTGGCCGACCATGTTTCACAATGCATATGAGTGGGTGCATAAATGTCAGTGGTGTCAGTAGTTTGTTGGCAAGGCGAAGTTGGCAGCCGCTCCTCTTAGGTTAGTTGTTATAGATGCTCCATTTCAGCAATGGCGTTTAGATTTTATTGGTCCTATCAACCCACATTCCAGCAAGGGGCATATTTATGTCCTTACAGCCACTGATTATTTGCATTAATTTCAGGAACTTAAATCAATCATTGCTCAAGGATAATTATCCTTTGCCGATCATGGAGCACACCTTGTAGACGGTTACCGGTTCAGAGATGTTGTCTTTATTGGATGGTTTTCTTCAAGTTATAATCAAACTGCGAGTCAAGAAGAAGATCAATTCAAGACGGCATTCACCACCCCATGGGGTACATTTGCATATGAGAGAATGCCCTTCGGCCTCATGAACACCGGTGCTACTTTTTAGAGAGCCATGGATTTGGCATTTGGAGACTTGAGAAATAAAGTAATTGTTGTCTATCTAGACGACCTCACTGTTTTCTCGAAGACACGAGGAGATCATTTTTCACATCTAGGGAAGGTCTTTGAGAGATGCAGATACCACCAAATATCATTGAATCCCAAAAAGTCTATCTTTGCGATGACGGAAGGCAAGTTGCTTGGCCACATTGTCTCCAAGGAGGGAACTCGAATTGACCCGAGTCGGGTTGAGGCTATCAGAAGTTTGTCTCTTCCAACAAACAGAACAGGGGTACACTCTTTCTTTGGTAAAGTGAATTTCATACGAAGATTTGTACCAGATTTTTCCTCGAAGTTGACTAAAGATATATTCCATATGATGAAGAAGAAGACTGCCTTCAAGTGGACGAAGAAGGAAAGAAGGCGCTTTGCAGCAATAAAGAAATTTCATTAGTCGAAAGCCCAGCATAGTCCATCCCCGATTTTGAAAAGGATTTTATCCCTTTACTACAAGTGCATCAAAGCATACTGGCCCATTTATCTGGCTAATAAAGTTAAATGAAGAAACCGAATCACTAATAGCTTTCATGAGCACCTAGTTTCAAGGATGCTGGAATCAAGATACCTTAGGATTGAAAAGAATGCCTATGCAGTGGTCCGAGTTGTAAAGAATTTCAAATTTTATATCTTGAATAGTCACTCCATTATGTATGTCATAGATCCAGCAGTGAAAAGCGTGCTAACTCAACAGGAGATGGTCTCCAAGAGAGGTAACTGGGTCACGAAGGTGCAAGAGTATGACTTAGAGATCAAGCCGATCAAACTCATTTGTGGGAGAGGTCTTGGTCAGTTGATAGCAGAGGATGGTGATAAGAAGATCCAAGCCAAAGGTATACCTGAGATTGAACCTGAAGTTAAGGAGGATCTTCCAATGGTCTTACTGATCGAATCTTCAGGAGAATGGTTTACTGAGATATGGTATTATCTAACATATGGTGATTGTCCGAATCACCTGAACAAGCAACATAAAAGAATGCTAAAGCTAAAAGTGCAGAATTATGTAATCATCAATAACATTCTATCTGGCGGGGCTTGATGAAACATTTTGTTGTGTGTTACTAAAGATCACCAAATCTACTAAAAGCCTTCCAATAACAAGATGCGGTCACTTTTCTTCAAAGGTGACAGCTTTCAAAATTTTGCGGGCACAGTTCTTGTGGCCGACCATGTTTCACGATGCATATGAGTGGGTGCATAAATGTCAGTGGTGTCAGTAGTTTGTTGGCAAGGCGAAGTTGGCAGCCGCTCCTCTTAGGTTAGTTGTTATAGATGCTCCATTTCAGCAATGGCGTTTAGATTTTATTGGTCCTATCAACCCACATTCCAGCAAGGGGCATATTTATGTCCTTACAGCCACTGATTATTTGCATTAATTTCAGGAACTTAAATCAATCATTGCTCAAGGATAATTATCCTTTGCCGATCATGGAGCACACCTTGTAGACGGTTACCGGTTCAGAGATGTTGTCTTTATTGGATGGTTTTTCTGGTTATAATCAAATTGCAGTAGCTGAAGAAGATCAATTCAATATGACATTCACAACCCCATGGGGTACATTTGCATATGAGAGAATTCCCTTCGGCCTCATCAATGTCGGTGCTACATTTCAGAGAGCCATGGATTTGGCATTTGGAGACTTGAGAAATAAAGTAATAGTTGTCTATCTAGACGACCTCATTGTTTTCTCGAAGACACGAGGAGATCATTTTTCACACCTAGGGAAGGTCTTCGAGAGATGCAGATATCACAAAATATTGTTAAATCCCCAAAATTCTATCTTTGCGGTGACAAAAGGAAAGTTGCTTGGCCACATCACCTCCAAGGAGGGAACTTGAATTGACCCGAGCCTGGTTGAGGCTATTAGAAGTTTGTCTCTTCCAACAAGCAGAAAAGGGGTACACTCTTTCTTTGGTAAAGTGAATTTCATACGAAGATTTGTACCAGATTTTTCTGAGTTGACTAAAGATATATCTGCTATGATGAAGAAGAAGACTGTCTTCAAGTGGACGAAAGAAGGAAAGAAGGCGTTTGCAGCAATAAAAGAAGCCATTAGTCGAGCTCCAGTGCTAGTCCATCCTGATTTTGAAAAGGATTTTATCCTTTATTGTTATGCATCAAAGCATACTCTGTCTGCCATTCTGACACAAAAGTTAAATGAAGAAACTGAATCACTAATAGCTTTCATGAGCACTAGTTTCAAGGACAGTGAATCAAGATACTCTTAGATTGAAAAGAATGCCTATGCAGTGGTCCGAGTTGTAAAGAATTTCAAATTTTATATCTTGAATACTCACTCCATTATGTATGTCATAGATCCAGCAGTGAAAAGCGTGCTAACTCAACAGGAGATGGGCTCCAAGAGAGGTAACTGGGTCACGAAGGTGCAAGAGTATGACTTAGAGATCAAGCCGATCAAACTCATTTGTGGGAGAGGTCTTGGTCAGTTGATAGCAGAGGATGGTGATAAGAAGATCCAAGCCAAAGGTATACCTGAGATTGAACCTGAAGTTAAGGAGGATCTTCCAATGGTCTTACTGATCGAATCTTCAGGAGAATGGTTTACTGAGATATGGTATTATCTAACATATGGTGATTGTCCGAATCACCTGAACAAGCAACATAAAAGAATGCTAAAGCTAAAAGTGCAGAATTATGTAATCATCAATAACATTCTATTCAAGTGGGGGCTTGATGAAACATTTTTGTTGTGTGTTACCAAAGATCAACAACGACGCTTGCTAAAAGCCTTCCACAATCAAGCATGCGGTGGTCACTTTTCTTCAAAGGTGACAGCTTTCAAAATTTTGCGGGCACAGTTCTTGTGGCCGACCATGTTTCACATGCATATGAGGCAAGTGCATAAATGCCGCTGGTGTCGTGAGTTTGCTGGCAAGGCTGTTGGCGTTCTACCCTCTTAGGTTAGTTGTTATAGATGCTCCATTTCAAAGAATGGCGCTTAGATTTTATTGGTCCTATCAACCCACATTCCAAAGAAGGGCATATTTAACCCATACCTAATCGATTATCAATTAAACTCGCGGAACTTGAATCAATCATCGCTCAAGGATAATTATCCTTTGTCGATCATGGAGCACACCTTGCAGACGGTTACCGGTTTAGAGACGTTGTCCTTATTGGACGGTTTTTCTAGTTATAATCAAATTGCAGTAGTTGAAGAAGATCAGTTCAAGACGGCATTCACAACCTCGTGGGGTACATTTGCATATGAAAGAATGCCCTTCGGTCTCATCAATGTCGGTGCTACATTTCAGAGAGCCATGGATTTGGCATTTGGAGACTTGAGAAATAAAGTAATTATTGTCTATTTAGACGACCTCACTGTTTTCTCGAAGACACGAGGAGATCATTTTTCACATCTGGGGAAGGTCTTCGAGAGATGCAGATACCACAAAATATCGCAGAATCCCAAAAAGTCTATCTTCGCGGTGACAAAGGGCAAGTTGCTTGGCCACATCGTCTCCAAAGAGGGGACTCAAATTGACCTAAGTCGGGTTGAAGCTATCAGAAGTTTGTCTCTTCCAACAAGCAGAACAGGGGTACACTCTTTATTTGGTAAAGGAATTTCCATAATTTGAAGATTTTGTACCCGCCAGATTTTCTCTGAAAGGACTAAAGATATATATCCTATGATGAAGAAGAAGACCGGCCTTCAAGTGGGACGTAAAGAAGGAAAGCAAAGCAATAAAAGAAGCCATTAGTCGAAAGCCCAAAGGCTAGTCCATCCCCGATTTTGAAAAAGGATTTTATCCTTATTGTTATGCATCAAAGCATACTCATTCCCGCCTATCTCCGGCTAATAAAAGTTAAATGAAGAAACTCAATCACTAATAGCTTCTATGAGCACTAGTTTCAAGGATGCTGAATCAAGATACTCTTAGATTGAAAAGCAGTTCTGCCTGGTCCGAAGTTGTAAAGAATTTCAAACTTTTAGAGATTCGGAATACTCACTCCATTATGGTATGCCAGATCCAAGCAGTTGAAAAGCCGCATAACTCAACAGAGATGGGCTCCAAGAGGTAACCGGTCAAATGGCGTAAGAGTATGACTTAGAGATCAAGCCGATCAAACTCATTTGTGGGAGAGGTCTTGGTCAGTTGATAGCAGAGGATGGTGATAAGAAGATCCAAGCCAAAGGTATACCTGAGATTGAACCTGAAGTTAAGGAGGATCTTCCAATGGTCTTACTGATCGAATCTTCAGGAGAATGGTTTACTGAGATATGGTATTATCTAACATATGGTGATTGTCCGAATCACCTGAACAAGCAACATAAAAGAATGCTAAAGCTAAAAGTGCAGAATTATGTAATCATCAATAACATTCTATTCAAGTGGGGGCTTGATGAAACATTTTTGTTGTGTGTTACCAAAGATCAACAACGACGCTTGCTAAAAGCCTTCCACAATCAAGCATGCGGTGGTCACTTTTCTTCAAAGGTGACAGCTTTCAAAATTTTGCGGGCACAGTTCTTGTGGCCGACCATGTTTCACGATGCATATGAGTGGGTGCATAAATGTCAGTGGTGTCAGTAGTTTGTTGGCAAGGCGAAGTTGGCAGCCGCTCCTCTTAGGTTAGTTGTTATAGATGCTCCATTTCAGCAATGGCGTTTAGATTTTATTGGTCCTATCAACCCACATTCCAGCAAGGGGCATATTTATGTCCTTACAGCCACTGATTATTTGCATTAATTTCAGGAACTTAAATCAATCATTGCTCAAGGATAATTATCCTTTGCCGATCATGGAGCACACCTTGTAGACGGTTACCGGTTCAGAGATGTTGTCTTTATTGGATGGTTTTTCCTCGTTATAATCAAATTGCGACAAGAAGATCAATCTAATATGACATTCACAACCCTACAAGTACATTTGCATATGAGAGAATTCCTTCTCGGCCTCACCGTCGCGCTACATTCTCAGAGCCAAGTGGATTTGGCATTTGGAGACTCTTGAGAAATAAAGCAATAGCTAGTTCATCTAGACTTCATTGTTTCCACAGGAGATCATTTTTCACACCTAGGGAAGGTCTTTGAGAGATGCAGATATCACAAAATATTGTTGAATCCTAAAAAGTCTATCTTCATGGTGATAGAAGGCAAGTTGCTTGGCCACATCGTCTCCAAGGAGGGAACTCGAATCAACCCGAGCAGGGTTGAAGCTATCAGAAGTTTGTCTCTTCCAACGCTTAAAAGTACACTCTCTTTGGTAAAGTGAATTTCATAATGCAAGATTTGACCCAGATTTTTCCTCGAAGCTGACTAAAGTATTATATCTCGCTATGATGAAGAAGAAGAAGATCGCCTTCAAGTGGACGAAGAAGGAAAGAAGGCGCGGTAAGCAATAAAAGAAGCCATTAGTCGAAGCCCAGCTAGTCCATCCCGGGATTTTGAAAAGGATTTTATCCCCTTTATTGTTATGCATCAAAGCATACTCAGCCATTCTGACGCAGAAATTAAATGAAGAAACTAAGTCTCCAATAGCTTTCATGAGCGCTAGTTTCAAGGACAGCAAATCAAGATACTCTTAGATCGAAAAGAATGCTTATGCAGTGGTCCGAGCTGTAAAGAATTTCACATTTTATATCTTGAATACTCACACCATTGTGTATGTCACAGATCCAGCAGTGAAAAGCATGCTAACTCAACAAGAGATGGGTTCCAAGAGAGGTAATTGGGTAGCGAAGGTGCAAGAGTATGACTTGGAGATCAAGCCGACCAAACTCATTCGCGGAAGAGGTCTTTGTCAATTGATAGCAGAAGATGGTGATAAGAAGCTTCAAGCAAAAGGTATACCTGAGATTGAACCTGAAGTTAAGGAGAATCTTCCCATGGTTTTACTAATAGAATCTTCAAGAGAATGGTTTACTGAGATATGGTATTACCTGACATACGATGATTGTCTGAATCACCTGAACAAGCAACAAAAAAGAACACTAAAGCTGAAAGCGCAGAATTATGTAATCATCAACAACGTCCTGTACAAGCGGGGACTTGATGGAACATTTTTGTTATGTGTTACCAAAGATCAACAACGACGCTTGCTAAAAGCCTTCCACAATCAAGCATGCGGTGGTCACTTTTCTTCAAAGGTGACAGCTTTCAAAATTTTGCGGGCACAGTTCTTGTGGCCGACCATGTTTCACGATGCATATGAGTGGGTGCATAAATGTCAGTGGTGTCAGTAGTTTGTTGGCAAGGCGAAGTTGGCAGCCGCTCCTCTTAGGTTAGTTGTTATAGATGCTCCATTTCAGCAATGGCGTTTAGATTTTATTGGTCCTATCAACCCACATTCCAGCAAGGGGCATATTTATGTCCTTACAGCCACTGATTATTTCACTAAATGGTTGAGGCCATTCCCACCAAGCGAGCTACGTCCGAGGTCGTGTGTGAGTTCCTGAAAGAAAACATTGTTACACGCTTCAGAGTTCCTCGCAAAATTATGACAGATAATGCAACATGTTTATCATCCGAGGAGCTAATGGAGTTTTGTTTTGATCACAGTGTTACTTTATCTCATTCATCAGATTATTACCCGCAAGGTAATGGACAAGCTGAATCATCAAACAAGAACATTGTCACAATTATCCGCAAGTTGGTTGATTCCAGTCAACAAACTTGGCACAAGAAACTTTATGATGCTCTTTGGGCTGACAAGATTACTCTGAAGAGAGCCATTGGTACCTCACCCTTTATCCTCCTATATGGTACGGAAGCGATGATACCTATCACACTGGAGTTGTTTGCCTTGCAGCTGGCAACTGTGGTGGAAGATGGAGAATTTATAGATCCTATTCAGAAACGCATCTTGTACCTGACCAAACTCCAAGAAGAAAGGGTGGAGGTGGTAGATAGAATCACTCAGCACTAAGAGCGGGTGAAGAAATTTTTTGATAAGAAAGCTCACCAACGAGATTTCGAGGTGGGAGGTCAAGTCCTCCTATGGGATAAGAGACATGAGCCCAAGGGAATGCACAAAAAATTTGATTCCTTGTGGCTAGGACCTTTCAAGATTCACAAGCCCACATGAGAGAAAACCTATGTTCTCTCGCGCTTGGATGGAATCTCCTCCCTCTATCACAGAGCGGGCAATACCTGAAGCACTTCGTCCCTTCGGGGGTGGAGTAAGTTTCCACAGAACAATCTTTGTAAATAATTTTTTTTGTTTTTCGTGATGTGTTTCCCCTTTCTGTAATGTTTTCGTTATGTTGTGTTTCCCCTTTCCGTAACAGTCCTGTCATGTTTTAACTGATTAGGAGTCTTGTTTTAGGTGATTTTTAGGGAAGTCCAACTATTAGGTGATTGCTAGGAAGTCCGGTCATAGGTGACTTAGGAAGTCTTGCAACTAGGTGATTAGGAAATGATGCTGACTCCGAAACCCAATGGACAAGGCACAAGTCTAAAGCTCAAAACTCCAGAGATTCTATGGTTCTCCTATGTCATAAGTATCCACCACGGTCCCCAAACAGAGCCAATGTTAATCTTAATGTTAATCTTATTGAACTCTTGAAGAGCCCACTTAGCTAACTTAAAAGTTCCAGTGGCCCCAACCCTAGCCATTTCTAGCAAATCAAACATAGAGGTAGAATCATCATCGAGGTAAGAAAATTCCTTTGAGAGGGGATTTACCTTCAAAGGCTCATGTTTATCTCTCTTCTTTTCAGAATCCTCCTCATCAAGACCCTTATTCTCCTCATCTGGCTCCACATTGGGCAATTCTTGCATTGGGTATTCCTTAATAGCCATCGCCTTTTCACCAGAATCTTTACCTTCACCAGACACGATCGGGTCCTTTGCTGACACTTTCAGGGACTTGTTCTTCAAGTTGGAAATACACTTAGATGATCTCCTCAGTTTTTCTAAGTCCTCCAAACCCAAAACATTATCCTGTGACCCCACCTCAAAACCACCACTAACAGCACCGTGACCAACGACCACCTCCTCGGTCTTGGGAGGGGAACCATCCGAGCCCACCTCGTGTCATTGCTACCAGATAAAACATTATAAGTTCTAATTTTAATTATTTATTTTGGTCATTATATATATACAATATTTTAAAGATGTTATTTGCTAAAATATTTTATCACTTCTCACTACAAATGAAGGTCAACCTTGACCTTCACACCAAGTTGGATAATCACTCTAACATGATTGAAATCCACTCTACCCATGCAAATCTCTTCTAATGAACATAATCTAGAATAATATAAATGTGGGTATTGACAATTATTTGTAGGTACCTAAACATACATACATCAATGCAAATGAGATCACATGAAAAAAAGGGCTCACAGATTATGATGAAGAATGTTTGGGAAGTAATTCCCTTTCAAATAGGGAATAAATTATTCCACATGTTGTTGTGTCAAACTATGCATCAATAGTATGCCCACTGCATCATTCATTTATGAGGATGGTTGAGGTATTTTGGAAGGGTGAAAACACAAACTTGTGTCACCCTTTTGATAAATTTTTTTTTGGCATGTTTGGTTAAACCTAGTTCAACCAACCAAGTATTTGGTAGAACTTGTAATGCCTATGTGGTGAGCATAGGGAAAGATTGATACTATCAAATATGGTTTGGCCAAACCATTAAAAGTTATTCAACTACAAAAATGGTGGAAATCGATAGTTTCACCTTCAACTTTTTGATTTGGGCAATAAAGGGAATGCAACAAGGAAACGTGTACATTATGCAAGCTACTCAACTACACTCGTTGGGTTTTTTCAATTTATGCTAATAATTTGTGCTTTTTTATGCAAAATATACTTAAATTTTCATTTGTTAGGGTTTACTTGAAATTTATATAAATTTTGATTTTTAATTTTTTTATATAAATTAATATAAAGTAGTATAATTTTAATACACAAAATTAAAATAAATTGATATAAATTTGATATCAACTTTTTGAACACCTCTTGTTAGATGCATGTTTTTTGTTCTCATGCATTTTGTCATTATAAGATGATTATTTTTCCATATGAAGGTGTGCTAAGTTGATATATTGAAGGGTGCTCATGATAGTACTCTGGTTACTATATAATGTTTTTGAATATTCATCTTGGGTATCCCTGATTTGATACTCATTTACATAAATTAATATTAACAAGAGTGGGCCCTACCCATATTTCATTAGTAAAAAATTGATATTAATTCATTAATAATTGATATAAGTTAATATCAATTTTATATAAATTTGATCTAAAATTCATACAAATCCATATAAATTTATAAAAAATTCAATTCCAATGAAGCTCATAATCAGATTCTGGATCTTTACACCAATTCGCACTTCTGCTTTACTCTGCTCTGCATACAAAACTTTTTCTGCCGTCAAATAACTAATCTATCCTTTTTCGCTCTCTCTCCTTGATACACATACACTTCTATCTCTACCACAACTACCTCACCACACCACATTCAAAATGATTTTTTGATCTCCTTTATATACCTGTAAACCAAGAATTCATTGTATGTTGGCTTCACAACAAAATATAATATTCTTGCTTATCTTGGCTCAAATCATTAATTAGATTTGATGCGTACCCACAAAAGTCAGCTAGACTTTAGTAGGGATCGAAAACAAAGTTCAAAACATAAGAAATAACTAAATACATACTCCACATACATCCATGATACGCCATATAAAACATGTCGGCCACAATGAGATAATAAACCATGAACCATACTACCGAACCTCTTAACTTGAACTTCGACTAATGCAACACCACAAAACTCACTAGTAGAATAGTACACATGCTAGGAAGACTTCCCTAGAGATCCACACCAAAAAATAATGATCTAGTGAAGTGATCAGATTAGCTTACCAACTGGATGTTCTGTACTTCATTCTTTCTGTCGGTAGATTACAAAATCTTATTTCCCTTGCCGGTAGGAGCAATGCTAATACTGCGGACCATACTGCTGACTCTAGTTACCATCAATGACAACACAAGTAGCCAAAAACATTCTCTCAAAGCCATATTCCAACAAAATCAGGTGAGCTCGTTGGTGCAGGAGCACCTTGCTCTCTAGTTGCCTCTAATTGGCAAAATTATAAAAATTGAACTTTCAAGTGTCAAAGCATGTAAATCTTTGTAGAAAGTGAAGAAGTGGTCATAAATAATGTAATTATGTCATAAATATGTCATTAGGAGGTCAAAAGGATGAGAAAAGTAAATTTTGAAAAAATTGTTAAGTTGCTAAATTGTAAAAAGGCAAAAAAAATCAGAAAAGTGCACAAAAATTAGGGAAGGTGAAGAGTCTTTGAAGAGAAAATGAAGAGATGGGTCGATAGAAGAAGTTGGAAAGTTAGTTATTGAATGAGGAACATCTATATAAAGCTTGAAGAGGCCGAGAAAAGAAGAATCCATTGTATTCTTGAAGAGTTTATTAATAAAAGTACCCTATCTTTAAAGTTCAGTGGTTTCTTTTATGTTATTCATCAGTTTATTTGATCTAGGCAGTAGTATTGGGACTTAAATCTTATTGTTTCAAGGAACATAAGGAATTAGCTTTCTTCTACTTCCATTTTGAAGGGAATCTATTGAGTGTATTCCTCATTTGAGTTGTATTTCTTGAAACCGGTTTGTAATCAACATAAAGGTTTTGAGAGTCATCTAAGGAGTTAATCCTCCATCCCATCGATGTAGGGTTAGTTGGTCAATGGGATGGATTGAGTAGAGTCTTTTTGTTATGCGAATGTTGTGTGTGGCTTAATAAATGTAGGGGAAGAAGACAATGCAGGGTGAAGGTTGTTGTCCTCACAAAAAATAGAGTTTTCCTCATGAAAATAGATGGTTACAATGTGGTATTTGTGGAGATATCGATCAATGATGTTGGGAGTTGGTTTCTAGAGCATAAGCAGACCTATCTAAGCATGTTTGAAGAAATTTTAAGGTGGCGGCATGTTTGGGGTATGTTTTTCCAATAAACCCTCATCCTCTTTGCATTGAAAATCCTATTATTAAGGGTTTTAAGGAACAACATTTATTTGAACTCTTTAGCCCTAATAATGGATGATTCTTGAGTTTTGTGTCTGGTTAAAGGACTGTTTGGGGAAATTTGATGTTTTGATGAGGTTTAAAGACTACTTCATTTGTAATTTAGGCCTAATTTGTAGCCTTTGTCAGCGTACAAACAAAAAATTTGGTAATTTCTTTATAGTAATCTATTGAAATATTTTGTTATGTTGATGTTGGCAATAATGGGCCTCTAAAGGTATATTTGGTTCTAGGAAAACAAGTTGAGTTTGTCAATTTTCACCTGATTAAAGTTTGGAGACCTAATTGGCATTTAGAGTTTTGATTGCACAATATGTAGAAGCATGTGAAAACATAGGCCTAAGTGTTATATTTTATGTATGAAGTGCTTAAAAAAAGATGGAAAGGGTGTTTAAATGCTTGGGAAGGGTTTTGAAGGTACATAGATTGTTTTTGGGTGTTTGAGCAAGGTGTTCCCTATGGGCAAAAAATGAAGTTTGACTACCAAAATCAAGGATTCTACTAGAACAGTGATATATGAGTAAACTCTTGGTTTGTTTCAGTTGTAATGATGATGCTTACACTAATTTAGATGTTTGATGACAGTTAGAAGGTAAGAAAGAATGATTTGTTGATATTTTGCCTTGGACAATGAGTTTTATTGAGTCTATAAGTGAATGTTGAAGTATGGATTGGCTTAGAGTTTCTTATCAGGTTATTGATTTGTTTCAGTCATTTTTATGGTGATAAAGATGTTTTTGAGTCTGATACTGAGATCAAAATCTAGTGAAGTGGTTTGGCTATTTGGTGCCTTGTAATTTTTAGGAGAAATGATGTGATTTTTGAGGAAAAGTTAACTGAAATAATGGTGTTTGTTCAATTTGATCTTCTTAGTGAGTTTGGGATAGAAGTTCCCTGATGAATTGGTGTTGTGAATAGATGCTCTTGTATCACCTATTCCATTCATGGTCTAAGAGACTTGAAGCTTTACAAAGAAGAAGCCCAGACTTCAGCAGCAAAGGGACAATGGAGTAATCGGTGGGGAGCAAACTCCTAATCTCTCTTATAAAGAAAGTATCTATTAGGGATTTGGAATCCCAATTTCCTTAAGTTTTCCTAGGTGAGGATTTTGTTGTGGGTCATAGTCCACCAATTTTATTTTTTATTTTTTAAATAAGGTGTCTGTTCTAAATCATCTTCCAGAAACTACACCTAGTTTCTTGCATAGACAATAAGCTTATTTATCATTCAGATTACCCTTGCTTTCCTTGGTCCAAATAAAGTCATCTTCTTGGTTGGAAATAGGAATTCTAATCAAAGAGAGAGATATTCTCAAAGAAGTTTAGCAGAGTGAGAAACATTCAAAGAGTTGTGACAACATTTTTCCAAAGCTTTCCACTTTTGGGTGTCATGTTGACTCGCAATGTAATCCTCAACCAAAGAACCAAAGTATCTAGAAGTAGGGATGATCAAATATTTAAAATCAGATTGGCTGAGGGGAATCTCAAGTAGTCAAGGATTGTCCCAAAATTTGATATTGTAGCAGCCATCACCAAGTCTCCATCTAAGGCCAAACTGTAGCAGTTGTTTGACTTTGTTAATGTCATTTCAAATTAGAGAGCCATGGCGATGACCATTGGAAAGGAATTTGATGAGTGGAGTGTTATTCACATACTTGAAATTTAGAATAGTGCACCAGTCCTTCCTGTTTCTCAACAAATCCCAACCAACCTTAGCAAGGAGAGCTTTGTTAGAAGTTTGGATTTTCCTGATACCTAGACCTTTGTTGATCTTGGGAAGGAAAACTGTATCCCAACTAAGTAGGGCCAACTTCATTTTCTCCTCAGCCAGACCAAAGAAAGTTCCTTTGGATTCTTTCTAGCTTCTTACCAGTGTATCTTGATATTTTAAATAGGGATAGGAAATAGGGCAGTAGCAATGAGTTGCAGCTTACCAACATGACTCAACATGGAACCTTTCCACCTAGCCAATTTTCTCTACATTATTTCCAACACTGAATTTAAGAAGTTAGGGGTGACTTCCTTGAGTTAAGGGAAGGGCTAGATAAACAACGAGAAAAGCAACACTTTCACAACCCAAGATAACATTCACTTTATCTTGGAGGTTTTGAAAGGTATTAAAGAAGTAGATCATGCTCTTGTTATAGTTTATGCATTGAATTGAACTTGAAGCGTAATTGTTGAGACAACACTTCCATTTGCTAGGTTTCACAATAGAGGCTTTCCCAAAGAGAATGGTGTCATTCATAAACTGTTGAATAACAGAAGGTTCCAAAGAGTTAGTTGGTTTAACTGCCTTTATAGTGCCATTGTTGAGCAATTTGGAAACATTATGGCTTAAAACATCAACAACCATAATAAAAAGATAAGGAGAAAGTGGGTCCCATTGTCTGATCCCTTTTTTGGCCTTGAAGAAACCATAGGGCACCCCATCAACTAGAACATAGTACTTAACAGTAGAAATGCATTCATTGATAAGTTTTATAATAGGTTGATTGAACCCAAACTTATTAAGCTCTTTGATAAGCAACCTCCAAAAAACTTTATCATAGGCTTTAGAGATATCAAGCTTAAAAACCCTTACTTACATTGTTACATCTATCCATGGAATGAAGAATTTCATGGGTGGTGCCAACATCTAGAATTTAGCGACTGAGGGCAAAGTCTTTTGGATAGGGGTTGATCATCTTATATAGTAGGGCTTTCAATTGATTGACAAGAATTTTGGAGAAGATTTTGTAAATAGTGTTGCATAAGTTGAAGGGCCTGAAATCGATCATAGCTCAAGGGTCACCATTTTTGGGGATGAGAGCTATGAAGGTACGGTTCAACTGTTTCAAGAGTTTGCTAGTTTTGAAGAAGTCTTGTGCAACAAGGAAGACATCTTCACCAATAATATCCCAATAATCTTGAAAGAAGGCCAATGGAAAGCCATCAAGGCTACGAGCTTTGGATGCCACCAAGCTAAAGATTGCCAACTTAACATCCTCAAGAGTGACAGGCTTGAGAATATCAGCATTATCCATATCAATTAGAATGGAGGGGGTGTTTTCCAATAGTTGATCATCCAAAGCAGTAGAGAGAATGACAACAATATCTAAAAAGGACTGTTGAAAGTAAGTGGAGGCCAACAACCCAATATGAGTAGAGGTAGTGCATTTAGTCCCAAGGTCATCTTTAAGCTTCTTGATCTGATTTCCTTTTCTATGTTTAAGAGTTGAAATGTAGAAGAAGGAGGAGTTGCAGTCCCTTTCTTTAAGCCATTGTATTTTGTACTTTTGTTTCCAGAATAATAATAATTTTTTAGAACATTAGCCCAATGAGAGCAGTAGTTCTTCTCAGTTTGGTGAGTCAGGTCACCCACATCCCTATTTTCCATTCTAACATAGATGTCTTTGAGTTTAGCTATATAATCCATGATTCCCCCACACTTCTCAAAGGGGTAGAGGGAGGAGGTGAAGTCCCCGACAACCAACCAACAAGCTTCTTTATTAACAAAAATTCAATTAGAAATCTCAAGTCTAAGGCTTTTCTTAGCAATTCTAACATTTGGGTCATAAATATTGATGAATATACAAGAAAAAACAACAGTGGAGAACTGAACACTCACATTGTGATTGGTTTGGAAAAGTTCAAAGCCACACACTTTGTTCAGATTCCGCGTAACCACAAGGCCCCGAGAGGCACCATCAACATCACTAACCAAGAAGTGGGCATTGGGCCAAATATTCTTTACTATCAAATCAAAGTTAGTTTTTTCATCTTAACTTCTTGTAACAGTAGAATGCCAATCTTGTCCTCCCGAATATAGTCTTTTAGAGCTAATTGCTTTTGTGGACTATTAAGCCCTCTAACATTCCAAGAGAGAAACTTCATTTAGAAATCTTTCTTGAGGATGCTTCCAATGTCCTATGTTTTCCAATGGAAATCTCCTTAGTCACTTCCCTATTCCCAGTTTGTCTTTGGGAAGGTCTACTCGCTTTGGTCTCAACCCCCACATTTTCCTTTTTTGGTTTTCCTTTTCTCTTAGGAGTTAACCAGTCATCCCCATCAACTAGTTGGTTGTTAGTCTGAGTGTCATCTGGTGTTTCTGTTTGCTTGGATATTACAAGGTATTTAGGAGACTTCTCACATAAGTTGAGAATGGGAATTTCCCATCCTCAAGATCCACTCTTTTAGATTGTAGGCTTTGAGCTGTCAAGGGAGTGGCTAGGGTTGAAGAGGCCTTGGGCACAATTTTGGGGGAGGGACTTGAGGATGTTTATGATATCAGCTTCAAAGGGATAGTTGGAAATAGGATCTTCCTGATGAACAACATGTTCCTTCGATTTTTGTTGGTTCATTATTGTGGACTTACAATTAGAAATGAGGTGACCAAGTTTGGAGCATTTATGGCAATAAAAAACAACATTCTCATAGCACATTCTTTGGGACCAATCCCCAAACTTAGACTTCAAAGTCACTAAGTTAGGAAGAGTTTTATCAATGTCAACATTGACACACAAACAAGAAAAAACTAACCTGGACCTTATTTTGGTGATGATTTCAGTGGTTATGAAGTGGCTGAATGAGTCCCCAATGTATTGAAAAATTGAATCATCCCAATATTCAAGTGGTAGCCTTGGTAGGAAGATCCATACAGGGGTCAATTTGTTGAGGTTGATAGCAGGGTCAAAGCTAGGTTTCCACCGGCAAAGAGAGATGTTATATTTACCATAGAACCATCGACCAAAGGAGAGAATCATAAGCAATTCTTTTAGTGAAGTGAACTTAAAGAGGAACAATCCTCCCGCCATAATGCAAACATCCACACTTCCTTTTAAATTCCATTTGGTCTTTGTCCAATGGTGAACTATGTCAAGGGAAGGATGAAAGGAGAAAAAATTACCCACCAAAGAGTTTTCCATTGTAAGAACTATTCTATCCACTATAGTGTGTCTGGGAGTGAGATTTTAGTCCCAAAGGAAAATTCAAATATCTTTGACCTACAAAGATCACTTTTAGTAGAAGGACTAAAAGGGGAGTTGAGCAGTGCACTCTTCCAACGCTTAGATCTCAAACTGGAAGAAATCACAGACTCATCACCAGTCCCCACAAAAGGAGGGACCACCAAGGTAAGTGGAGGATCATGTGCAAGGTGCAGAGGTGGGTTAGGAAGGGATATGGAAGGGGGACTATGGGGTACCCCCAAAGGAACATCCACTATGCATATAAGGAGTTCAAAATTAGAACAAGAATTGTTATTTCTTTGTATGAAATTGATATAAAAATTAAATTAGATAAAATTTGATATAACTCAACATTAATTCATACCTCACTATAATATTATCCTATTTCTAATTTTGATTGATAGACTCTTTCATGTAGGCAACAATAAACACTCTAAAAATGTCTTATAAGAATTACATTGTACTTGATAAAAAGATAGAATCTATTGTGCCATACAAATTATACTACAAAAACTCCATCATTGCTCCATACTATCATATGAATCACATTATCCATAAGAGGAGATCCAATATTAAACACCTTCCTTAGTTTGTCCAAATCATAACTTCCAAATTGTTGTGCTTCCCACATACATGATAGTAGAAAGCCATTGCAATTGATATTTAGCATTATTATGATAGCCACAAGAACTAACAAAAGGCCAATAATATAAACACTGTAAATCTCTAAATGAATAGAAAGGAAAAAAATTGTCAAGGTTCCATACAAAGAGACCAATTTTTTTTAAATATGATTTTATCTTTAATTTTATTCCAATTTTGATATGTAAGATTTTCATTAAATTTATGGTACTTTTAATTTACAATTTATCTATATTTTAAACTTTATAATAAAATATGGTTGATGTAAATGATGAAAAAGGAAAGCAAATGGCCAAAAACTATACTAAGAGTGAGACCACCACAAGGAAGATGGTGGAGAAGAGAAAAAGTGTTGTATAACAACAAGCAGGTAGAACACATGTGCCTAATCCTTGTAGCCATGACATACCCTAATGGATTGAAGTAGTTCCAAAAGGGATGCAGTTGAACAATAAAGCGCAACAAGATTAGCCACAACAAATGAAAACACATAGTGAAGATAAAGAAAAGAGTGGAAAGATAAGAGATAAGGATTTTACCTCTTGTGGTATAGTCATGCCTTATATTTGAGCAATGCTAGTGATTTAACTACTCCACATAATGCACCCTTACCCAATTACAACCATGTTGTTATGACTCAAGTCATTAATCAAATTATAATTTTAGTACTGATAGGCGAAATCCTTTAAATTCTTTAACATGGAGAAAGAGTTCTACATAGTTCATTGTAAAAGAGGTAGATTAGCCTGCCACTAGTGCCAATGGTGTAACAAATGAAAAAAGATATTTAGAAGAATCTATTGAGGTGTATGGAATTCCCTAGTTAAAAACAAACTTAATGTTCATCCTTTCTATGCCACGTTGGTGATTAATGGATGATTAGTCCACAATTGCATGTTGGACTCTAGAGCTTCAAGCTATTTCATGTATCTTTGGGTTATGAATGATTTAGGTCCAAAGGTTTCCATGTTGTATGGTAAATGTTTTTCCATGGATTTTAGACAAGTAATAGGAATTATGAATAATATGGAGGTTCAACTAGCTACATACTTAAAAAAAAAATTCCTAAAGAACGTAATCATTATGGATTATCCATCCAAATCGGGTATGTTACTATCTAAAAAGTAGGTAGCCTCAATAAGGGTGAGTATACAAATGGACTTATAATATGATGCACTAAATCTCAACATGATCCAGTCCTTCCAGATTAAAAAATTAACTTTAACATGACCTCTTCAACTTATCCTGAAAACTGCAAGTCATAAGACTCGAACAAGAAGAAATACAGAGCAACAACATTTCTCCGAGACCTTAGCCAAATACACAAAAAAGCTCGATTCACAACTAGTGAACAAATCTCACACTCTACAATGATCCAGAGACCCAAAATTTGGATATAGCAACTTCCAACAACCATGATCAATACCTCAGATCCTCACTATAATAGCAACAAATATCAAATCAAAACCAATAACTAACATCCATGACATCAATGACAACAACAACCAATTGGCAACCAGTTAACCAGTTGACATCAATGACAACACCTTCATACTTGCAACAAGAATTTCATCAGGGAAGAAAATGGACAAAAATATGATTCATTGTTGCCTTTTTCTTATGTCTGGGCACAAATTTTGGGTGCCATGAATAATGGAAGGAGATAAAAATAAAATGTAATCACATTTTTTTGTTTTGGACATATTTTTTTAAATGCATCTGCAAGCTGTAAAATGCTTTTTCATGCTCCAAAAAGGTGTCTGAACCTTTTATTTTACTTGAGAAGCTTTTTTAGAAAAGTATTAGAGGTTTTCGAGTGCCTAGTAGTGACAAAAATGACCCAGATAAAGTGGAGATTGTTTGCAGAAAGTAAAATGGGTATAAATAATGGAAGGTTATAGTGACTAAAATGCAGGTATATAGAAAAATAGCAGATGGGTAGGTGGGTTTTTACCAGGGGTGATATTTTTCACTTGCAAAGTGAAAAAAAGGCCAGAAATGGTATTTTACATGCAAATAATTTTGTGCACAAGATTTTCAAGTGAAGGCAGATTGAAAAGGGGAAAATGAAGAGTGAAGGGTGTTTTTTCTTAGTGCCAGTTGGTTGCAGATTAAGGGAGTTGGATGTGCCATGTGTCAAGAATGTATTGATTTGAGGGCTTTCCTTTTATCTTCTCCTTTATCTTAAGTGAGAATCTATTCTCATGGTTGTGGTTGTTGAGTGACCCTGAGAAGAAAAATTGTAATATAGAGAACACAAATACCTTTTGGTTTGAGTCTTGTGTAAGTTTTGGAGTCCGAGTCTTTGAATTTTAGCATTGTATACTAGTACTGCCACATTTTGAAATGAAAATGGCATACTTCTTGAGCCTTTGATCTCCAATTGTATATCTCACATGAATTATGAATAAAATGGATCAAAGATTTTTCTATTTGTCTTCATGTTGTTTCCATTGAATGTTTCTTCATTGTTGATGCTCTTGTTCAAAGAACAAGTTAATTTGCTTTAACACGAATGAAGATTTATGTGAGTGTATGCAAGGATAACTAAGTAATATTGGTTTGGGATTTCCGAGTTAGGTGGTGTAAGGAATTATTTAGTGGCTCTCTTGTGATAGGTTGAATTCTTTTATATAATTATAAATTTAAGATTTAGGTCTTCATGCCCTGGGATAAGGCACTAGTTCATAAGCTATGTCTATGTTATAATTCTCTGATCATTCATAGTAATAACATACAAAAACCAATTTAAATTTTCATTTTCAGTTTGAATGTATTGTTTGGAGTTGAGTTTCATCATATTCTCATGCTCTAAATGTTGAATGTTGTAAAGGAGTATCCAACTTCTTGAAATATTCCATTTATTGAGCAATTCCACGAGAATTCATCTGTTATTTGCAATGTACAAGGTTGATAAACATAGAAAATATTAAGTACATTGTGTGAGATCACCCTCTCGGGTTTTGCAGAGCCCAAAGTGCAGGAGGAAAGCATAATTGCTTTCACTCTTTCGTTGGCCAATCCCTCATAATTATTAATTATTGAATCTAGCAAATTCATATATAATTGGTGAGATCAATTTGGTTTACTAAAAACACTAACACCCCTCAATCATGTCCTCCAATTTCCCTCTCATTTTTGTTACCGCCAGTGTTTATTTCTCCCAAAATTTCCTTCTCACTTGCTCTACATGTAGGATGATTACTTCATCCTCAACAACAAGTTGCTCAACATTTTATAAAGGTTGTAAAAATTGAAGGTTTTTTTAATTCATGTCTGAGGCCTAGCAAAATAATCTAATTTCCTAGTTTTTCATCTATTCCTCTTATTATGTCAAAAATACATTCACATTCATCAATGTGTATTCCATGGTTTTTTTGGAAGAATGAGTAGGTTATCTATATGTTGTCATTGATGTCACCATGTTGATAGCTTGTTCCTGTACTCTAAACTGATGCGTATAACTTAGTTATCTTCTCCGGTGGTTGATACAGTATTTTTGGTGCCTCTCCGGTATTCTAGTCCGCATTTCTCCGCAGTTTACAATTCCTGATTGTGGTTTGGGAAACTACTAATGGATGTTAAAGGCATGCATGATCAGGTTATTTAGTGTTTTGGTGCTCGTACGACAAAGTGACATTATTTTGTTGGTTGCGTTGAAGACTATTTTTGGGCAACCTATTGAGTTAATTTTGATATGATATGAAAACTTATTTCTTTGTTCGAGCTGACATAATGTAATATGCTAATGGTTAAATTACATTTTGAAAACATTTTGTGGAGTTGATAGTTGATATCTTTTATAAATGAATTGCATCTAATTAGGTTGACCTAATTGATGCATGTGATGGAGATCGGATATATATATATATGTATATATATATGGCGAACAATTTTTGTAGAGTAGAGAGAGTGTGTAGACAATAAAAAGAGACAGAAGAAATAGTGAGCGAGTAATGAATGTGAAGGTGTGATTAGAAAGGCAGCAGTTGATGGGTGAAGAATGAAGGGTGTAAAGACTGAATACTGAGCATCTCTAGAACTGTATCAACACATGGTAGGTGCATCTTTCCAGTTCATTTTGGGTTGTAAAGCCTTTTTTTTTTGTATAATCTTGTGAAGGCAGTGAGCCTCCTTATTGGACAGTGAGTCCTTTTTGTAGGTAGTGAGCCTCTGTACTTGCATAGTGAGTCCTTCTTTTGGCAGTGAGCCTCTTTTCAAAATACTATATAATGTGAGTTAACCCTCACCGTGGTTTTCCCTTATTGGGTTTTCCACATAAAAATATGGTGTTTATTGTGTTGATTTACTTTCTATTATTTGTGTTTCATGCTCATACTTAATAACAGAATAGTGTGGTTGAAGAATTGGTAAGTGATAAAGTTTTAAGTTTGAATTTGTGGGACAATTGGTTCACCCCCCCTCTCAGTTGTTTGCACCTTTTTAACAATTGGTATCAAAGCTTTTGGTTCCTTGTGTAGAGCTTAACCGCTTGAGGAGGATTCTGAAGGTTGGTTGAATGGATGATAAAGGAGAGCTCCAAACTGTTCTTGAAGATCTTGATAAAGTGGAAAGAGAAAACAAAGCTCTGAAAGAGAATCTTGATGAAGCAAATGAATGTGTTCGGAAACTAAAGGAACAGTTGAAGAAATTTAAGGAAAGGCACAAAGAAGTAGGTGAACAGTCGAAACAAGAGATAATTGGACTGAAAGTGATAGTAGAAGAGAAGAGGAATGAAGAATGTCTAAATACAATGGTTATCTTATTCTTGTTGAATCATTTCAAGGATGGAAGCATTGTTTTTGAAAAACCCTATTTGATCTTGAAGGAAGCAATCGAAGTGATCACTGGATTATGCAGCGTTGGAGAACTCCCTGGAAAGAAAATTGTGAAGTATAAAGATTTGGAGGAGCTAACTGGCCTCAGTAGAGATCTTAGAGCACTGTTGATTGATACACTAGCTGACTCAACCGTTAGGTATGTTGCGTATGGTATCTCATACAAAATTTATTTCAAAAATCGTGAAAGTTCAACTTCGGCTATTGTCGTACATATTGCCCACATGATGGTTAAGGAGAATAGATAGTTTGATTTATGTAGCTTGTTGCTTGAGAATTTTCTTGAAAATGTTTGAATGTCATTGGTTGAGAATTATCCCTTTCGTTTCAGATCCTTGCTGGTGTGTCTGGTGTTTTACTTTCTGAATTCTCTACCAGGAAAAGATAATGTGATGTGGGAATCTGGTATCCCTATTGGAAAGAAAAATTACAGATATCTAGAGTCTTTGGAAGATAATATAAATATGTGCAAATTATATTTCTCATCTTTGCGAGCAAACCCTTGCTTCGATTTATCTACACCAAGTCGATTCAAAGTAGGCTCTTCCTCTAGAAAAAGAGAATTGGAGGTTGTTATCAATGATTCCCCTCCAGAATCGAAAAAGAGAAAAGAGATAACTGAAGATATCATTGACATTTTGGATGACAAGGAGAAAGAATCTTTGACTGGCACTAAATCTCCTGATCCTAATGACATCTAGTCTATGATAGTTGAAGGAAAAACGAAGAAGATTGGTGAACTATGGAATTTTGCCTCGCCTATTGACAAACTGAAAATTGATGATGCTTTAGTAGATTATCTACTTTGGAAAGGTATTGAAGTATCTATTGTTTGTGATTTCTTGCTAGAAAATCTGATTGAGATTGTTGAAGAAAGGATGTTGCTTGAAGGTTTGGAAGGATATAAGATGGGAATCTTGGTTGAAAGGAGATGTAAAAAGGCTATGCAAAGATTGTTTGGATTGATTGCGGAAACAAATAAGTGTATTAAAGAAATTTGAGATGTTTACAAGTATTGTCTTTGGTGGCCTGCAGTTGTAGATAATATCAGAAGCAAAATTGAAGCGATTGAAGTTGAAGTAAACAACATTGGAAAGAATTTCAATATATTTGAAGATAAAGAAGGGAATCAAACTAAGAGTTGGTGAACTACAGGTTGAACTAATTATTACACAAAGAAAAAGAGATGATTTTACAAGGACCTTTTGGCTTCTTAGAGAAATTATTGAAGTTCGGTTAGAGCATCTTTCCAAAATTCTTATTGATGTAGAAGATGTTGAGAAGCAATGTTTTGTTAGAAATTGGTCACCCTCTTTTACTGAGTTGGGATTATTGGAAAGTACATGCACAAGATTGGAGTCTATTGTTTTCAACTGGAAGAAGTTGTATCTAGTTCTCAAGGAAAGGTATAAGAAGGTGTTCCAGGTGAAGAATGTCATCTTCACTTAATTTCTATTTGCTTAAATGTTTTGGATTGTTGAAAGTTTTTGAAGTTTTTGGAAATCTTTTGAAATTTTGATGTCAGCATGTTTACACTCGTTTTTGGTGCCCTTTGCCATTAATGTCAAAGGGGGAGAGTGTTGGAGATAGTGGAGAGAGTTAAAAGTTTTTGAGGAAAGAAGGAGAATTTTGTTCACATGTTGCCATCAATGACAAAGGGGGAGATTGTTGGAAGAATGAGTAGGTTATCTATATGTTGTCATTGATGTCACCATGTTGATAGCTTCGTCTGGTACTCTAAACCGGTGCGTATAACTAACTTATCTCGATTCGGTATTTTTGGTGCCTCTCTGGTATTCTAGTCTGCATTTCTCCGCAATTGAAAATTCCTGATTGCGGTTTTGGGAAACTACTAATGGATGTTAAAGGCATGCATGATCAGGTTATTTCATGTTCTGGTGGTCGTACGATGAAGTGATATTATTCTGTTGGTTGCGTTGAAGACTATTCCTAGCTGACCTATTAAGTTAATTTTGATATGATATGAAAACTTATTTCTTGGTCCGAGTCGACATAATGTAATATGTTAATGGCTAAATTGCATTTTGAAAATATTTTGCGGAGCTGACAGTTGATATCTTTTATAAATTAATTGAATCTAATTAGGCCGATCTAATTGATGCTTACGATGGAGATAAGATATATATACATATACATACATACATACATACATATACATATATATATATATATATATATATATATATATATATATATATATATATATATATATTATTATATATATATATATATATATACATATATATATATATATATATATACATATATATATATATACATATACATACATACATACATACATATATATATATATATATATATATATATATATATATATATGGCGAAAATATTTTTGTAGAGCAAAGAGAGTGTGTAGAAAATAAAAAGAGACTGAAGAAATAGTGAGCGAGTAATGAATGTGAAGGTGTGATAAAAAAGGCAGCGGTTGATGGGCGAAAAATGAAGGGCATAAAGATTAAATACTGAGCATCTCCGAAACTGTATCAACACATGATAGGTGCATCTTTCCAATTCATTTTGGGTTGTAAAGCCTTATTTTGTTTTGTATAATATTGTGAAGGTAGTGAGCCTCCTTGTTGGACAACGAGTCCTTTTTGTAGGCAGTGAGCCTCTATACTTGGACAGTGAGTCCTTTTGGCAGTGAGCCTCTTTTAAAAATACTATATATTGCGAGTTAACCCTCACCGTGGTTTTTCACTTATTGGGTTTTCCACATAAAAAATTGGTGTTTATCTTGTTGATTTACTTTCTATTATTTGTGTTTCATGTTCATACTTAATAACAAAATAGTATGGTTGAAGAATTGATAAGTGATAAAGTTTTAAGTTTGAATTTGTGGGACAACTGATTCACCCCCCCATCAGTTGTCCGTGCCTGTTTAACAGGTTTCAACTGGTATCAAACTCGATGGTAGTTGTAATTTTCCTTCTTCCTCCATGTGCATCTTATTTTGATCAATGTAAATATTGTTGTGCCTTCAATGTTGCATCATAACACTTATGTGTTATCCACTGCCATTTTGCATTCACTAGTACAAGGGTATCATCTAGATATTTCCTCCTAATATTCTCCCTCTCAAAGGTCTTTTACATATGCATGAAGTATTTAAGTAGGTCACATACTCCTATGTATCTTGGAAACTTAATATGTGATATGCATCTTTTTAATGTGATGACCTTTTCTTTTCTCTTCTTATGTTAGATTTTATTTTTTATAGTACTATCCACTACTATTTCATGTATAATTCTTATACATAATACCTTAGTAGGTCTTCTTTTTGATTCATCCAATTCCTATGCCTATGATGCATCTTCTAAATTTGTGGTAGAATATGCATTATCCACCACTATTTCATTTATGAGGATTTGTTCTTTAGCCAAATTAATCTTGCAGATCCTCCCTACCATGTGTAGTACCCTGATTTTATTCATGGTCATCTCCATCATCTTCATTTCTATCTACTTCTTGAACATATATTCCCTTCTCATTTTTACATTCAAATGTAAGTTTATTTCTCTTCCATTCCTTTGTAAGATTAACCCTTTTGGCTCAAATCATGATTTTTTCTACAATCCATGATCTATTAAAGGTAAATAGTAAGATAGTTTAAAGGATTTTCTTTCTTCCTCTTTCTTCTACACTTCCTTTATTATTAATTTTCGCTAAGACAAAACTAACTCATGTTTTTATTTATTGGGGCATTTTCCATCCCTTTTGGATTCCTTTAGAATATGTTTCTTGTTTTTAGTATTGGCCCCCACTCTAGTGAAAACTACAATTGTATTATCTTTACTCATTTGGTACTCCTTTATGTGCTTTTTTAGGCTCTCCTTTCACTCTTTATATTAATGTTATATTATTGTATCCTCATTAATAGAGAGGTGGCCTTCAAATACCAACAATGTTTGCCTTTGGTGGGGACTAGCAAAGCAATGGAAAAAATTGAAGTAATCCTCTTAGAAGATGAAAGTGTCAGAAATGGATATCTCCGGTGACAAGAAGATGAGGCTCTTATGGAATGGATGTCATGAATGTTTAAAGTAAGCCTAAGCATATTCTCAAGGCATTATCTTAGTGATATATTAGACTTGGATTATGTACTAAGGAACTATTTGTATGCAAAAGACCATGAACTGCAATATGAGAGTTTGGAACCTTTGAATATGATCCCTTTGAATGGCTTCCAAGGTAGCACCCAAACCATTGAACCATGTAGAATCATAGGCTTGATGAAACATTAACAAACCCACTTGTTAAAGAGTGTTACAAGAAAAAAGGCAGTGGAATCCACACAATGTTTAATGAATTCAGTTTGGAGAGCTTGACAATTGTTTCTTTGTTGGTGCACAACTTCAAAATAGCTCTCTTGATATAAGTTAAGAAGACAAACAAGGATCATAAAGGAATTTGGGTAGTGAACACAAGATGGTAAATAACATCATAGAGATAACTAGCATATGAGATCCACTCGTTAGGAGTGATGCCAAATATTGTGGTTTTCCTCAAGAGAAGGTTATTTCAAAAGGTCTTAGGTGAGTGGTGGATATTAGCAAGAAGTGCAAGCTATTGGGATGGAAGGAACTCATTTTTTTGCACCAAATAAGATAACAATAAACCCTATGGAGGGAGAGTTAGGTAGGCTAGGGAAAATGAAAATATATGGTGTAGGGATTTACACCAATGGTCATATCATTGTCTCATTGGGAAATATCCATGGTGCGAAGGGGGTTTATAGTTATTTATTGCTTGGGGATGAGAGTGGAAATAAACATAAAGATGGATAACATGGATGGTGGTGGGAAGTGGAGGGACAGTGGAATGGAAGATAGGGGTGGTGGGGATGGAAGCACAGTGGAATGGAAGAAGGATGGGGAATGAGGGTCTTATTTTTGAAAACATAGTCTTGAAAGGGTGATCCCACAATACTGGTTTACAATTTTTGGCCAAACTGGACACTGAAATATTTTTTTCTAACTAAATCTTCACTTTCGGGCACCTATAGAAGCTAAACAACGAGAATTTGAAGATGATGCAAACAAGTGATTTGTGACATTCTGTTTGGAGATTCTAAATATATATTTTTAAATTTTTTTGGAATTAGATTGCACTTCTTTTTCCATCTCCTTCGAAAACTAGTTTTTTTAGTAAACGACATTTTTAAGGAGTGACGCTCACTGTATCACGCATAAATTTTTTTCATGAAGGATAAAATTCTATTTTTTTTTTAATTTAGATTTTTAACTACGATATCTAGTGCTTCCAATTGGTTTCATAGTGCTCTATTGAATACTTTTTCCTTAACTGCCTTTAAAGTCAAACAAATTACAACACCCGTATTATTAGGCAGGACTATATAACACGCAGAATCCTTTTTTGTATGTATCAAAATTCAAAAAAATTTGTTGATCAAGGACTTCAATATCTAGTGCACCCATATTTTTCAATTATTTTTGATAACTGGCTATTTTTCTACATGTGTAGAAATAAATTGCTTAATTTTCTATGAAACCCATGTTTTAATAAAACTAAAAAAAAAAAAACATAATAAAACAAAAACATATTAAAATTATATTCATTGGATAGCTCGTTCCAAGGACTACCATCATCCACTTGGGTTTGTGAAGTCTCCTCCATTTTCATCCTCAAACTGAGCTTCAAAGCGAAAAATTATAGACTTTTTTGGTGCCTGAGGGGGGGGAGGGGAGAAAAGGGGGGTTCGCTCAAACCAGGGTTCGAGCGAACCCCCTTTCCACAAGCTTTAACTTTTGGCTTTTTGTTGAGAATGGTGGGCCCCATCATTAAATTGGTTCGCTCAAAGGGGGGTTCCCTTTTGGGTTCACTCGAACGAAAAGTTCGTTTGAACCCCCAAAAACCATTTTTTTTTGCATGGGGTCATTTTTTGCAACTTTTCCTTCCACACTTGAATTGTAAACCATTTTTGTGGGTTTACCCCAAAGCTTGCACCAACACCATGTGGAAGATAAATGAATCTATTAAATGTGGAAGCTTGCATCAACGCCAACATCTACACGTCCTTTTAAATGCCATTTGGCCTTTGTCCAACAGTGAACTATGAAAATGGAAGGACGAAAGGAGAAAAAATTACCCACCAAAGAGTTTTCCATTGTAAGAACTATTCTATCCACTATAGTGTATGGGAGTGATATTTTAGTACCAAAAGAAAATTCAAAGATCTTAAAAGTACAAAGATCACTTTCAGTAGAAGGACTAAAAGGGGAGTTGAGCAGCGCACTCTTCCAACCCTTAGACCTCAAACTGGCAGGAATCATGGACTCGCCACCAATCCCCACAAAAGGAGGAGGGATCCCAAAGGAAAGTGGAGGATCATGTGCAAGGTGCAGAGGCGGGCCAAGAAGGGATAGGGAAGGGGGATTGTGGGGTACCCCCAAAGGAACATCCACCATGCATATAGGGAGTTACAAATTAGAACGAGAATTGTTATTTCTTTGTATGAAATTGATATAAAAATTAAACTAGATAAAATTTGATATAACTCAACATTAATTCACACCTCACTATAATATTATCCTATTTCTAATTTCAATTGATAGACTCTTTGATGTAGGCAAAAACAAACACTCTAAAAATATGTCTTATAAGAATTACATTGTACTTGATACAAAGATAGAAACTATTGTGCCATACAAATTATACTACAAAAACTCCATTATCGTTCCCTACTATCTTATGAATTGCATTATCCATAAGAGGAGATCCAATATTAAACACCTTCCTTAGTTTGTCCAAATCATAACTTCCAAAATGTTGTGCTTCCCACATACATGATAGTAGAAAGAAATTGCAATTGATATTTAGAATTATTATGATAGCCACAAGAACTAACAAAAGGCCAAGAATATAAAGACTGTAAAGCTACAAATCAATAGAAAGGAATTTTTTTTGTCAAGGTTCCATACAAAGAGATCAATTTTTTTTAAATATGATTTTATATTTAATTTTATTCCAAATTTGATATGTAAGATTTTCTTTAAATTTATGGTACTTTTATTTTAGAATTTATCTATATTTTAAACTTTATAATAAAATATGGTTGATGTAAATGATGAAAAAGGAAAGCAAATGGAAAAAAACTATACTAAGAGTGAGACCACCACAAGGAAGATGGTGGAGAAGAGAAAAAGTGTTGTATAACAACATGTAGTTAGAACACATGTGCCTAATCCTCATAGCCATGACATACCATAATGGATTGAAGTAGTTCCAAAAGGGATGCAGTTGAACAATAAAGTGCAACAAGATTAGCCACAACAAATGAAAACACATAGTGAAGACAAAGAAAAGAGTGGAAAGATAAGAGATAAGGATTTTACCTCTTGTGGTATAGTCATGCCTTATATTTGAGCGATGCTAGTGATTTAACTACTCCACATAATGCACCCTTACCTAATTACAACCATGTTGTTATGACTCAATTCATTAATCAAATTATAATTATAGTACTGATAGGCAAAATCCTTTAAATTATTGAACATGGAGAAAGAGTTCTACATAGTTCATTGTAAAAGAGGTAGATTAGCCTGCCGCTAGTGCCAATGGTGTAAAAAATGAAAAAGATATTTAGAAGAAACTATTGAGGTGTATGGAATTCCCTAGTTAAAAATGAACTTAATGTTCATCCTTTCTATGCCACGTTGGTGATTAATGGATGATTAGTCCACAACTGCATGTTGGACTCTAGAGCTTCAAGCTATTTCATGTATCTTTGGGTTATGAATGATTTAGGTCCAAAGGTTTCCATGTTGTATGGTAAATGTTTTTCCTTGAATTTTAGACAAGTAATAGGAATTATGAATAATATGGAGGTTCAACTAGCTACATACCTAAAAAAAAATTCCTAAATAACGTAATCATTATGGATTATCCATCCAAATGGGGTATGCTACTACCTATAAAGTAGGTAGCCTCAATAAGGGTGAGTATACAAATGGAATTATCATATGATGCACTCAATCTCAACATGATCCAGTCCTTCCAGATAAAAAAATTAACTTTAACAGGACCTCTTCAACTTATCCTAAAAACCGCAAGTCATAAGACTCGAACAAGAAGAAATACGGAACAACAACATTTCTACCAGACCTTAGCCAAATACACAGAAAAGCTCGATTCACAACTAGTGAACAAATCTCACACTGTACAACGATCCAAAGACCCAAAATCTGGATATAGCAACTTCCAACAGCCATGATCAATACCTTAGATCTCAATTAATATAAATAAATAAATGGAAGATTAAAAACTGGGAGTAAAATGAATGGAATAATGAGAATAATATCCTGACATTCAAGGAACTAATAATTAGTGACCATGAATGGGATAAATGAATGGAATGAATGGAATGGAAATGGAATGGAATGGAAGAAATGGATGAAATATTCAGAAGAATGGAATAATGGAAGGAAGAAATGTAATCACATTTTTTTGTTTTGGACATAATTTTGTCCAAACCTCCAGGACAAAATGACCTGTGAGCAAAGTGGAGATTGTTTGTAGAAAGTAAAATGAGTATAAATAATGGAAGGTTATAGTGACTAAAATGCAGGCATATAGAAAAATAGCACATGGGTAGGTGGGTTTTTACCAGGGGTGATATTTTTTAGAAATGGGATTTTACATGCAAATAATTTTGTGCACAAGATTTTCAAGTGAAGGCAGATTGAAAAGGGGAAAATGAAGAGTGAAGGGTGTTTTTTCTTAGTGCCAGTTGGTTGCAGATTAAGGGAGTTGGATGTGCCATGTGTCAAGAATGTATTGATTTGAGGGCTTTCCTTTTATCTTCTCCTTTATCTTAAGTGAGAATTTGTTCTCATGGTTGTGGTTTTTGAGTGACCTTGAGAAGAAAATTTGTAATATAGAGGACACAGATACCTTTTGGTTTGAGTTTTGTGTAAGTTTTGGAGTCCGAGTCTTTGAATTTTCGCATTGTATACTAGTACTGTCACATTTTGAAATGAAAATGGCATACTTCTTGAGCCTTTGATCTCCAATTGTATATCTCACATGAATTATGAATAAAATGGATCAAAGATTGTTCTATTTGTCTTCATGTTGTTTCCATTGAATGTTTCTTCATTGTTGATGCTCTTGTTCAAAGCACAAGTTAATTTGCTTTAACACGAATGAAGATTTATGTGAGTGTATGCAGGGATAACTAAGTAATATTGGTTTGGGATTTATGAGTTAGGTGGTGTAAGGCATTATTTAGTAGCTATCTTGTGATAGGTTAAATTCTTTTATATAATTCTAAATGAAAGATTTAAGTCTTCATACCCTGGGATAAGGCACTAGTTCATAAGTTGTGTCTATGTTATAATTCTCTGATCATTCACAGTAATAACATGCAAAAACCAATTTAAATTTTCATTTTCTGTTTGAATGTATTGTTTGGAGTTGAGTTTCATCATATTATCATGCTCTAAATGTTGAATGTTGTAAAGGAGTATCCAACTTCTTGAAATATTCCATTTATTGAGAAATTCCATGAGAATTCATCTGTTATTTGCAATGTACAAGGTTGATAAACATAGAAAATATTAAGTGCATTGTGTGAGATCACCCTCCCAAGTTTTGCAGAGCCCAAAGTGTAGGAGGAAAGCATAATTGCTTTCACTCTTTCGTTGGCCAATTCCTCATAATTATTAATCATTGAATCTAGCAAATTCATAGATAATTAGTGAGATCAGTTTGGTTTATTAAAAACACTAACACCCCTCAATCATGTCCTCCAATTTCACTCTCATTTTTGTTACCACCAGTGTTTATTTCTCCCAAAATTTCCTTCTCACTTGCTCTACATGTAGGATGATTACTTGAGTAAGTTGGACAGATGCGAGGATGAGAATTTCATAGGTCATAGTTTGAAAATAAACACATAGCAGAGCACATGGAAGTGTATCATAGTAAGTTGTGTATTGAAGAATAAGTGCACACGAAAAAATATGAGTGTTGAGTGTTACACATAGCAATAATAAATGTTTGTATGTATCAAAATTCATTTTTTTTTGATAATCTGCTATTTTTCTACATGTGTAGAACAAATAGCTTGATTTTCGGTGAAAAACCTATGTTTAATAAAACTAAAAAACAAATACATAATAAAACCAAAACATATTAAAATTGTATTCATTGGATAGCTCGTTCCAAGGACTACCATCATCCACTTGGGTTTGTGAAGTCTCCTCCATTTTCATCCTCAAACCGAGCTTCAAAGCGAAATATTATAGACTTTTTATGTGCCTGAGGGGGAGGAGGGGGGAAAAGGGGGGTTCGCTCGAACCAAGGTTCGAGCGAACCCCCTTTCCACAAGCTTTCACTTTTGGCTTTTTGTCGAGAATGGTGGGCCCCATCATTAAATTGGTTCGCTCGAAGGGGGGTTCCCTTTTGGGTTCACTTGAACGAAAAGTTCATTCGAACCCCTAAAAACCAATTTTTTTTGCATGGGGTCATTTTTTGCAACTTTTTCTTCCTCACTTGAATTGTAAACCACTTTTGTGGGTTTACCCCAAAGCTTGCACCAACACCATGTGGAAGATAAATGAATCTATTAAATTCAAGGAAGTGAGGAAGCTCATTAAGAATGTGTAGGATCTAAGATTCACCCAACTAGGGAAGGTGTTTCCCATAGGACACACCTATAAAAATGTTGCCAATGGAGTTTCTTTGTAAACCAAACTCCTTGGGTTCTAAGTAATAAATATATAACCCATCCTATGTAAGATCATGCATAAGTGTTTGAAGCTCACCTATATAGGCAATGAAATGACTCAAAATTATCACCAATAGTGGAATACTACAATATCTTGTGGTCTAGGTTAAGGTATGGGTTTCTATCAACTTGAATGAAGAATGAAAATTGTTGTGGGAGGGAAGTAGTGAGAAATTATAAAGGAATTCTAGAGAGAATATGGAACCCTTTGAACTCGTAGCCATGCGTATCTACAATGGACATCAAAAGAAAAAGTGAAACTCTATACCTAGGGCTATCTTGAATGAGGCAAGTCATGCCTCAAAAATGAAAAGCCCCACTTGATCTATGGCTCACAGTTCAAGAAGTCGAAACCTACAAATGTCCTTTGACAAGAGGGATGATACATTCATGGCTCTTATAGGTTTCAATAATGAATATCTGAGATCTCAGGAAGAAATAACATCTTGGAAGGTACTTATAGAATACTGTACAATTTTTTTGGAGTTCCAACAAGAAATAAAGATGTTGACACCACATTTCAAGACCAAAGGTCATAATGATGCTAAAATTATAGGGTATGACGACGAGGGAGAATAAAAATCATAAATGACAATCCATTATTAGAGAAAGAATACTACTATAATGGATCTTTCTACAAGAAAGAGGCTCATAATTGAAGGAGTTGGCCATGTTTGCATAAAAAGAAGAAATCCTAAATAATTTTATATAGGTCATCGAATACTAGAAAAAATGTAATGGGGTAAGTCCCAAAGCACATGTATGAAGAGAGAGAACAATGAGAAAATTATGAAAAGGATTTTGTATTAGTTTAATTAATATTCTATGACAGATGGATGAGGAATACAATAGTCAGTTTAGGGTTAGATATAAGCATAATGCCTAAGCTATTTTGGGAGAAATTAGGGAAACCTATCTTACACGATACTCCATGCAACATTACACATATGAAACATTAATATGTACCATACAGACTTGCAAGAATTAAGTCAATTTATTAAGAATAAAGAAAATGGTAGAATTTGAGATAATATAAATGAAAGATCCTTTTGATACATTCAATATCTTGTTAAATTTAGACTGGTTTATAAATTGTGATCATATATTTGATTCATAGAAGAGAGATTCAATATAAATTTTATAGTTAAGACGGGATTGTACATATAACTTTGTACATAGATATGGGTGGAATACATGTTGACGAGATAGTGCAAAAAGAGAGTGTAGATTAAGGTGATGATTATAGGGGCTTATAAATTTTAAGAAGAATTCCTAATATAGAAATAGATAAATATCCTAATTCAAAAGGGAAAGTTATTATACAAAGTAGTTGTTGTAGTAGTGTGTGAGGATGTCGTAGAAGCATGACTTCTAAATGAACTAGAAATGAGAGGGAGAAGTGTTTTAGGAGAAAGAAATGTATATAGTCTTCATAGGGTTTATAAAATATTGCAAGACAGTACTATAGAATAAAAGAATGTATTGCAACAAAAAATATTGAAACCACTATTATAAAGGAAGAAACTACTCCATAACTTCATAAGTGGTACCACATAACCAAGGGAATTTATCGTAACAAACTACCTCATTTCTTATGAGTAGTTGACATTATAAGATACATAGGAGTATGCCAAATTTAGTGCTGTCGTCCATTCTTAGCAGCGATTCCTGTGCATTTATGATAAGACGTAAAAGTAGCAGAAAAGCAGTCATGATTTATCTTTTCTGGAATAAAACAAAACACCTACCTAATGGAGCTAGGGGGATAATGAATGCTTCAAGTACCATCCATGAGAATCTAATCTTGACTCTGTACTCTGTTGCTTAATGGAGGCGGAGATGATGTACCAGAATCTAATCTCGATGATCTTGACTGCTAATACAGTCAGGGACACTGATCTGTACTCTGTTGCTTAATGGAGGCGGAGATGATGTAGAGTTTTAGAGTGAGGATAATAGTACTTATGCTATCTAGACGTAGACATAATTGAGTGCAATCAGATTCATCTGTACTATGTGGTCTCAACACTTCCGAGGCTAATTGAGCGCAATGTGGCCGGCTTCCATCAACTGGAATTAGGTTACGTATAATAAATATTACAGTCTGGTACAAATACTAGGTATCCGAGTTTTCTTTACGTATGATTTATCTTTTATGTACCTAGAGTTTCAGAGTGAGGATGGGATAATTATAAATGGCTCAAGTACCATCCATGAGAATCTAATCTTGACACTCTGTACTCTGTTGCTTAATGGAGGCGGAGATGATGTAGAGATTTAGAGTGAGGATAATCTTCATCGAAATAGGACTTATGCTATCTATCTAGACACAGACATAATTGAGCGCAATCGGATTCATCTGTAATATGGAGAGTACATGGGGTTGCTTATAGTAAATATTATAGTTATAGTCTGGTAACTGCAGCAAAGGTACAAATAGGTATCCGAGTTTTCTTTACAGTCTGATAATTGTTCTTTCTATAGCCACTTGTGTTTGAATGGTACATCAAATCCGATCTCTACAACTCCCATCGATAAACAAATTAATTAGTTGTTCACTCACAGACGTACAGGCTTTTCATTATCATATTTGCTGATTAATTCTTCCATACGAACAATCCATCACATTGCTTAGTGTGGATAAGATCTTTAAATCATATCATATGAATGAACTAAAGAAAATCAGAAAAGAAATCAATATATCTAATTTTTATAATGTTTCTCAGATAATTTATGGTGTAGAGAGGTAGGTTTAAAGGTAGATTAAATATTTTAACAAATTTATTAATAAAGACATAACAGTGAAAAGAAGGGTTCCCATTAAGTGAAAGTCATATATTTTTAACAAATTACAAAAACATTTAATACAAATGAAGAATAAATTAAATATATTTCTAAAAAAAATTATTTATTTATTTATTTATAAAATTAGATCTTTTCAATATGGAAGTAATATATAATAATTAATTTAATGTAGAGTTTTGACATATTATATGATATAATTTATAAAAATGAAAATTAACAAGAGTTGATTTTGGAGATTGATAGATAAATGTTTAGGTCAATAGTCCATTTATTTTTTTGAAGAATTTTTAATCCCATGTGCAACTTTGCAACTCTTACAAATTGTATACTAACCTCTACTTTCTAGCTATTTGTTAGAGAAATTTTAGATATTGCAAGCAACTTTGCTACTCTAGAAATTACCTCTAGCATTCCCTATTTTTGTGGGATTTTTCCTTACTTATCCTCATGAGGTCTAGAAACTAGACATCAAATTGAATTTAGATATTGGAATGTTGAAATTCTTGTCGTCTTTTTTTTTTTTAAAGTATATGTCATCATAATTTTTTTCTTCTTCTTCTTAGGATATATTTATTATTGCAAGTTCATTATTAACTCTAACATGGTATCAAAGTGAAGTAATTTAGGTGATTAAGTTCAATCAAAGATATTGCCTTAATTTATTTTTGCCTAAGATTTATAGCTTGACAAATTGAGTATTTTTAGATTAGTGATCATAGGAGGCCTCTAGGAAATATATTTATTATTACATTACATTTTGAAGGGTCAGATAAGCTAGGCTAGGCTTTGATCTTGTGCAAATAAAACACTATGAAGTCAAGAAGCCAATATTTTGTCTAGAGGGTTTGATTAAATATTTTGTAGGTTACACTATTTTGAACATAGTTTGGAGCCAAATGGGTAGTGTCATTGTGTATGGAGTGGTTGAAGAACCATAGATAACCTACCCATTCACTAAAAAATAAGAAGTTACAGCAGAGGCAATTTTTTCAAGTCAAGGTACATTGGATATTGTCATATGATATGGGCATACCTGATAAACATAGTTTTAGTAAACACTTTTATAAACTTTTAAGTTTAAATTTTTTATTTAAAAAATAAAAAAATGAAGTTTATAACAATTTTTATAATATACGGTGCATGTCTAAAGATCAAATTTGGGCATGTAACACAAGTGTCCTTTGAGATGTCATCACTCTACCATGGATCTAAACAAAATTAGATCCATTTATAGATCCCGCCTCTATAATATGCATGTTGTTGGTTCCTAAAATATACATACAACTCAAAAAAAGGGGGTTCTTCCTCCCATTTATAGATCATACCTCTCTAATATAGATGTTGTTGGTCCCTAAAAGATACATACTATTACAAACTAGGAAGATCTAGGAGATGAAATGACAAGCAAAAGTGAACAATGCATAGAATTGTATTAGCTGACCCAAGAATAATGAGCTCAAACCCTCAATATAAAGCATGAGGATGAGCAACCACCTGCCACAAGAATAGGCACACATGCCATGGATTGAGGAGAGGACTCCTCATCCTGCAGTGGTGGCGAGTTACTCTCCTCTATGCAAGGGAGAGGTGTCAAGAGGGATTTGACACCTCTCAAGACACCTTAACAACCTTGACACCTCAAGGGGAATGAGTCAAGGGTCAAATCCAACACCTAGCTAGGCTTAAGTTAGCCTAACTAGAGTAGAATACACTAACACCCCCCCTTAAGCATAACTTAGGTGGGTATGTAGAAATGGGTCTCGGCTACAAGCCATGTTAGGTACCCATGTACAAATGTTTCTCATAAGGTGGAGTAAAGGAGAAAACCCATGTGGGAAAAAACTCCTCTCCAAAAAGAGAAACAAAATGCATGAAAAAGAAAACAAGTGAAGAAGAAGGAGGATTTATATACCCCACTAGGACAACTTTTGTCACATGTGTACAATAAATTTCCCCAAAATAGGAGATACAAAGAGAGACTTGGAAGCCCTCCATAAGATATGTTGTAGTGCGCATAGATGCTCGATGAAGTATGTTGAAGAGAATCCATGAACATTGAACCACATTTCTCCCCTTAGGAAGAAGGTGAACTACAAAAGTGTGCAAATAATCTTCCTATTCTTGATAGTCCAACATGCAAAAATAAGTATAAAGGTCTTTGAATTATGCACAAGATCCAAAGACGTAGATGATGCCCATAATGTCTTCGTAGAATGCTCAATGATCTCCAAGCCAAAGTTGATGTGTGATGAAGATTTAGGAATAGGGACCACAGGGATCATAGATGTATGATGATAACTGGAACCATAAGAATCTGATACTGTCACTATAGAAGTTGAAGTAGGCAAGGCATGAGCAAGAATATTTGAAGAAGACAAGGCTAATGCAACTTCAATGAAACTGACATCAAAAAAAGACTAATGCCCTCAATGTTGTCGTCGTGATCAAGAAGGAGAGACTTTGCAAAAAAAATGATGAATGTCTGAAAGGATGACATCTCGTTGATCAAGAGGACAAGAGTGAAGTTGTAGAAGAGAATATGAAGTAGCCTTCAGAGAAGCCAAAGTCTCTGTTGAAATAGCAGGTGGAGGAGACTGAATAGCTACCAATATAGGAGGTGTTGAAAGAGGAGAAACGGAAAGAGATGTCTTTGTGTCATCAAGACAATCAAGACTGTTCCAATAATCAAGTTGTGCTTCAGTATCATCGTCATACAAAGGATCATCCTCATTATCCATGTCTATAGTGGGATTATCTGGGAATGGAGGTTCAGTGGGATCTCCATATATTTCCCATAGAGTGGTCCAGAGAGTGCGAGGGCACTCAATGTGTGACAGAGCCCATGATGTGTGCTCCCCAACACTTAAATAGATTAATCCTAAGACATGATCATTTCTACTTTCCCATACAAATTTCTGCCAGCATGCAATAGGTTCAAGAATAAGTCCAAACAAATGCGACAATAAATGAATCCATCGACAGTGCTTTAGAATTCCATTGCACCAGGAGTTATAGTTTCCTTCTCCCAAACTGATGACAGATGGATGATTTCTAATTCCCATTTTTAGACTAGATAATTACCCCCTTTGGAACTGTTGAAAAAGAGACCCCCCCACCCGAGATTTTGGCACTTATAACTTAGTGCATTTTACAAAATAAATTTTACCAATGCATGGAGAATGAAAAAACCATTCACTTTTGCAAAAAACGGTACTCAATTTCGAGTTACCGAGCAAAAGTTATTAAAAAGTTAATTTCCTGCAAAAAAGGCCTAATTTTATTAGCTGCACTTGAAAAGCCAAAAGTAAACCTATCAGAGAGGTGAATATGCCCTTCCAACCACTTGATGGAATCGGTATGAAGTGAAGATTACAATAATTTTAATTTTTGAGGGGGAATTGGTCTCATGCCAACCTGGGCCTCACACTTCATCTTTGATAGGAAAAGATACAAGGATTTTTATAACAATAATTCTTCAAATGAATTTTTCCCTCTAATTTTGCTTCCTAATTTACAATAAAACTCAAAATTTTGCATGAATAGTTTTTTTAATAAACATAATTTGAAATGCTTATTGAAAACATAATTGAAAATGCTATTTTGATGAGCAGAAAACAAGGCAAAAATTGGACAGATTTGGGAAAAAAAAGCCTAAAAAATAGCTAGTGCAGCCAAATTTCAGCTCTACGAGCTGAATTTCTTCCTCTTAGGTCAATATTAGGCAACCACAGGTCGAGTTTAGGCAGCCACAAGTTGATTTGAGGCAAATTGAAGTTGTTTAGAACCCTACACAGGCAAAAAAAATGTGATTGAGCCCAAAAACATTGTTGTTGCAGCCAACTCTCAGCTCCATAGGTCAAGTTTCTTCATCTCCAAGCAATACTAAGCAGACATAAGTCAATTTGAAGCAACTACACATCCAAAAAACACCTTGCACATAAAAAAAAAACTTGCCTAAGTCAAAAAACATGATTTCAAAGGTATGAAATGCTGCCTGCAAAAACAAATGACGTTGGCCTATCCTTGTAAACAATAGCCTATCCTTCTGAACACTAGCCTATCCTTCTGAACGCCGGCCTTCCAAAATGAACATTGGTCTGCACAAATTGATGCCAACTTGCAAAAAATTCCTCTTCAAATGAATCAAATGTATTTCCATTCACAACAATTCTGCTCTGAAACCTAACTAGGCTTAAGTTAGCCTAACTAGAGTAGAATACACTAACACCCCCCTTAAGCATAGCTTAGGTGTGTAAAATAAAGATGGGACTCGACTACTAGGCCATGTTAGGAGCCCATGTACAAAAAAAAATCTCAAAAGGCGGAGAAAAGGAGAAAACCTAGTGGAAACAAAACTCCTCTCCAAAAGAGAAAAGATGCATGAAAATTATATAAGTGAAGAAGTACTACTTCTTTCACTAAGTACAATATATATTTTCCTCCATAAGAGAGAAAATGATAGAAGGTCTATGAGACCCCCCCATAATACATGTCCTGCTACATTAAGGTTGGATAGTTGACAAAGGATTCATATGTAGATCAAAGAACGCTTCACAATGTTCCTTCCCTTGGGAAGAAATGAAACCAACTGAAGATGCAGAATATCTTCCCATGTGAGGAGTTGTATGTATGATCTTGAATAGAGCTAAAGCTCATCCGAGAATGATGATGATGGTGCCCATGATGTCTTCGAATGTTTCTTAGGAATCTCCAAGCCAATGCTGACATGTGACGAATATTAATGGAATGAATTAAGTATCATAGAAGATTATGTAACAGGGACCACAAGAACCATAGATGTATGGTGATAACTAGAACCATAAGAATCACATACTGTCACTATAGAAGCCAATGTAGGTGGAGGAATAGCAATCATATTTAAGAAAACAAGGTTGATGCAACTTCATTAAAGTTGTCATTAAAAAAGAAGATTGATGTCCTCAATGTGTGCTTCCATGTTAGCAATGTGTGACTCTATGAAAAGACATGGAATGGATCAGGTAGATATGCATCCCAATCAACAATGCTAGGAAAACTAATATCCTGATGCAAAGAAGTGTTGGAAGCTCTCGAAGAAGCGACTTTGAAATCTGATGAAGCAACAGGAGGAGGTGGAGGAATGACGATTTCCTCTATGTCAATTGGATGCTCTGTATCTGAATCATGATGCAGGATGTGAGTTGTGATCATAGTAGGATCATGCGGGAAGGGAGAAACGTTGGAGTCTCCATGTATTTTCCAAATTTTGATTCATAGTGCATGTGGAATTTCAATATCCATGATGACATACAAAAAGGCATCTAAAATATGTAAACCGATTAATCCACAAATATGATCACGATTATTAAACCATTTATCCTTCTAAGATTTTTTACCTGGTTCAGGGATAAGTCTATACAGATATAACATGAGATTATGGAACCTGAGATGTTTTAGGATTCCTTCACACCAAGACTTATAGTTTCCCATTTTAAGGTTGATTACAGAAGAGTGGGTTTCATATCCCATGATTACAAACAGGTTAATTCCTTTAGACAATAGAAGATCAACGCATTTCATCAAATCCAATGCTGCCAAGTCACCCTCTCAGATGGTGTCCAAATGACTCTGCTCACAATTAATGGAGATGGGTACGAGCTATAGGTGAGGCGACCTCTATGAGGTCGATGTGGCAAAGAAGAGGCCAAAGTGTCGTTGTGTGAGGCTTTATTAGGTCAAATCGACCTCTGTTGCACCTCTCTTGCCCAAAAAGTTGTGTATGGCCTTCAAGTAGCATGGACAACTTGAAAATTGATTGGCATGCACCAATACAACAAATTGCGACCTGCTAAATACCTTGCATGCCCTATTAAAGGAGTGTATGACCTGCAAGAGGCTAGAGCGGCCTGAGAATAATGTAGGGGTAGAGTTTGAATCTTGATGCAGAGTGTGACAAGGTTAGCTTGGTCAGTAGAGATAGGCACGAGCCTATGGAAGCAGGCTCGACCCTTTAAATAGGGTGTTGTTACTTTGCACGATGCTTAGGATGTCTCACCACATACTCTCTGTACACAAATATGATAGCAATCTCCAACTTCCAATGTTGCATTCTATTCAAGAAATTATCCCGCAATAGAGAACATTCATGGCCTCGGGGTTGAATTGTTACCTTCAATGAGGAGATCACATCGCTGCAAAGAAAAATTGAGCCTTCATGAATAGTCAATCGTGCCTCTATGGGAGAGAACACGGGTCTACAAAAAATGAATTCGGCCTACAAATTGAAACACCTAGACAACCCTTAAATTGAACCTGTTATTCAAAGCTACCAAAAAATGGCAAAGGTTGCAGTTATGAGGGATTACGGAGATATCTAATTCTCTAAGTAGAGTTTCAAATGCCAAACTTGAAACAGGGTGGGGTCGATCTGTTTCAATCTTTCCTACAGATTGATGGCAATAAAAGAAAAAACAAACAAACTAAATACAATAAATTGATTCACTTTGAGGCTTGCAAATATATTCCCCTCTGCTCTGATACCATATTACAAACTAGGAAGATCTAGGAGATGAAATGACAAGCACAAGTGAATAATGCATAGAATTGTATTAATTGACCCAGGAATAATGATCTCAACCCCTCAATATAAAGCATGAGGATGAGCAACCACCTGCCACAAGAATAGGCACACATGCCATGGATTGAGGAGAGGACTCCTCATCTTGTAGTGGTGGCGAGTTTCTCTCCTTTATGCAAGGGATAGGTGTCAAGAGGAATTGGACACCTCTCAAAACACCTTAACAACCTTAACACCTCATGGGGAATGAGTCAAGGGTCAAATCCAAAACTTAACTAGGCTTAAGTTAGCCTAACTAGAGTAGAATACACTAACACATACCAACTCAAAAAAGAGGGTTCCTCCTCTTGGTAGATGAAATAGTTGATAGCTCACAATACATCCTTCTAACTAAGAACAAGCGATTTAATAATTTGTGATATTGCTATCAGGATTCAACTGTGTAGTTTGGAGTCAAACTAATTGACCCATGTTTCATGAGTAGTAGTTCAAAACAACCCATCTCTCATGATAATAAATGGTCCACCTAGCAATCATTGCATCTAGGTGATGCTCACAGAGGTGAAGCACTAGGCCTTCCCGGGAGGTCACCCATCCCAGTACTACTCCAGCTCAAGCACACTTAACCAAGGAGTTTTCCACAAGGTTAAACCCACTTAACTTGCAACCCCATTGTAAAAACCTTTAGCAAGTTTTGTGCCTTATGAACCATTCATTATAGAGCCCCTTTTAGCTCATCAATTGATAATTAGGAGGTATTTTCCACAATGTGTCAAATTCTGATATTGCTATTACGATTCAACCATGTAGTTTGGAGTCAAACTCATTGACCCATGTTTCATGAGTAGTAGTTCATAAGAACCCATCTCTAATGATAATGAATAGTCCACCTAGCACTCATTGCATCTAGGTGATGCTCATAGAAGTGAAGCACTAGGCCTTCCCAGGAGGTCACCCATCCCAGTACTACTCCAACTCAAGCGTGCTTAACCAGGGAGTTTTCCACAAGGCTAAGCCCACTTAACTTGTAACCCCATTTGCAAAACCTTCAACAAGTGTTTTTCCTTATGAACCATTCATTATAGAGCCCCTTTTAGCTCATTAATTGATAAGTAGGAGGTATTTTCCACAACATGTCAAATTGTGATATTGCTATCAGGATTCAACCGTGTAGTTTGGAGTCAAACTCATTGACCCATGTTTCATGAGTAGTAGTTCATAAGAACCCATCTCTCATGATAATGAATGGTCCACCTAGCACTCATTGCATCTAGGTGATGCTCACAGAGGTGAAGCACTAGGCCTTTTTGGGAGGTCACCCATCCCAGTACTACTCCAACTCAAGTGTGCTTAACCAAGGAGTTTTCCCCAAGGTTAAGCCTACTTAACTTGCAAACCCATTTTAAAAACCTTAAACAAGTGTTGTACCTTATGAAATATTCATTATAGATCCCCTTTTAGCTCATCAATTGATAAGTAGGAGGTATTTTCCATAGCGTGTCAAATTGTGATATTGCTATCAGGATTCAACCGTGTAGTTTGGAGTTAAACTCATTGACCCATGTTTCATGAGTAGTAGTTCAGAAGAACCCATCTCTCATGATAATGAATGGTCCACCTAGCACTCATTGCATCTAGGTGATGCTCATAGAGGTGAAGCACTAGGCCTTCCACGGAGGTCACCCATCCCAGTACTACTCCAACTCAAGTGCGCTTAACCAAGGAGTTTTCCCCAAGGTTAAGCCCACTTAACTTGCAACCCCATTTGCAAAACCTTCAACAAGTGATTCATTATAGAGCCCCTTTTAGCTCATCAATTGATAAATAGGAGGTATTTTCCATAGCGTGTCAAATTGTGATGTTGCTATCAAGATTCAACCGTGTAGTTTGGAGACAAACTCATTGACCCATGTTTCATGAGTAGTAGTTCACAAAAACCCATCTCTCATGATAATGAATGGTCCACCTAGCACTCATTGCATCTAGGTGATGCTCATAGTGGTGAAGCACTAGGCCTTCCTGGGAGGTCACCCATCCCAGTACTACTCCAGCTCAAGTGCACTTAACCAAGGAGTTTTCCCGAAGGTTAAGCCCACTTAACTTGAAACTCCATTTTCAAAACCTTCAACAAGTGTTGTGCCTTAAGAACCATTCATTATAGAGCCCCTTTTAGCTCATAAATTGATAAGTAGGAGGTATTTTCCACAACGTGTCAAATTGTGATGTCGCTATCAGAATTCAACTGTGTAGTTTGGAGTCAAACTCATTGACCCATGTTTCATGAGTAGTAGTTCATAAGAACCCATCTCTCATGATAATGAATGGTCCACCTAGCACTCATTGCATCTAGGTGATGCTCATAGAGTTGAAGCACTAGGCCTTCCCGGGAGGTCACCCATCCCAGTACTACTCCAGCTCAAGCGTGCTTAACCAAGGAGTTTTCCCCAAGGTACAAAACTCTAATTTCTATCAAATTTTGAAAGTTCCTACACACAATGAAATAATAGCACAAAATATTATATACTTGATGTTTCTATAAATAAATATAACTAAATAATATTAAGTGAATATTGTTTTTTGAATTAAAGAAAAAAATGGAAGAAAGAAAGGAGATGAAGAACAAAAAGTCCTTAGTTTGTTTGAGAAGAGGAGAAAGGGGTTGGATTTATAGGAGCTTTCCTTCATGTCAATCCCTATTTTTGTATTTCAACCTACATAGGTAGCACATGATATAAAGAAAATAGTGGTGTTTGTGTGTGCTCTTACATACAAGTGCTTCTAATTTTTTTTAAAATAATAATAAAATGAAGCTATAAATGTTTGAATCATTGGTCTACAAGAATGAACACCTAGTGTGTATGAGAGGAAATAAAAGGAAATAGAGCTCTCTAAGTGCCACAAAAGAAGTTGAACACAAAGATAATTATGTGAAATAACAATAACACTAGAAATGACCCCAACATTTATTTGGTTGAAACCCACACATAAAATATCTATCCATTGTTCCATATAAATTTATAGGTGGAACCAAATAAATATTTAATGTGGTTGAACACATCTTGAAAGATGCACTACAAATATATTTATTTTACATAAGTAGAATAATTGTTTTCTTGTACAAGTTGTACAACACCATTTTTTCCTAACATCCTCCCATTTTTTGTATACATTGAATAAGAGTCAATAAATGAAATACATTATTATATCTCCACTATGAAATTATCTAGTTTTTATTTATCTCTCCCACTATATTTTCTACCCAAATTTGATTTATCTTGGATAGACTCACATGCATAATCGTTGTCTTGCATTCCTTGGATGAAATATCAAACAAGCATCAGAAACCATAGATGAAATATTGGACTCCCTTAGGCTCCCAAATGTAGGTGAATGGGTCATGGCTTCATGACACAACCTAACACCTATACTAACTAAACCCTAGAACTAAGCTAACATTACAATTTAAATAATAAAACATTTAACTACTTAAATCAATGATGAAATAAACTAATTACATATATACTATAAATTGATTTGATTTAATGAGAATCAATTTTAATTTAAAAGCTAATACTGATCCAAACAGGTGACATAGTTGGTTAAGGGATTTGGGTTCGTCCCATGTAGGTCCCAAAATCGATTCTCTCCCCTGGATGATTGATGGTTAGAGTCAGGTCAGGTGCAATCTTAAATAGATTAATCCTAAGACATGATCATTTCTACTTTCCCATACAAATTTTTGCCAACATGCAATAGGTTCAGGAATAAGTCCAAACAAATGCGACAATAAATGAATCCATCGATAGTGCTTTAGAATTCCATTGCACCAGGAGTTATAGTTTCCTTCTCCCAAACTGATGACAGATGGATGATTTCTAATTCCCATTTTTAGACTAGATAATTACCCCCTTTGGAACTGTTGAAAAAGAGACCCCCCCACCCGAGATTTTGGAACTTTATAACTTAGTGCATTTTACAAAATAAATTTTACCAATGCATGGAGAATGAAAGTTTATCCACTTTAGTAAAAAAATCCACTCACTTTGTGTTAATGAAAGCAAAAGCTATTAAAAAAGTTAATTTCCGCAAAAGGCCTAATTTTATTGAACCCTAATTTGAAAAAGCCAAAAGTAAACCTCCTGAGAGGAATATGCCCCTTCCAACCACCACATGGAACTAGCATGAAGTGAAGATTACAATAATTTCCACTTTTGAGGGGGAATTTGGTCTCATGCCAACCTGGCCTCACACTTCATCTTTGATAGAAAGATATAAAGATTTTTATAACAATAATTTTCAGAATGAATTTTTCCTTCTAATTTTGCTTCCTAATTTACAATAAAACTCAACAATTTGCATGAATAGTTTTTTTAATAAACATAATTTGAAATGCTTATTGAAAACATAATTGAAAATGCTATTTTGATGAGCAGAAAACAAGGCAAAAATAGGGCGGATTTGGGAAAAAAAAGAGGTGAAGCACTAGGCCTTTCCGGGAGGTCACCCATCCCAGTACTACTCCAACTCAAGTGTGCTTAACCAAGGAGTTTTCCCAAAGGTTAAGCCAACTTAACTTGCAAAGCCATTTTCAAAACCTTAATAAAGTGTTGTACCTTATGAACCATTCATTATAGATTCCCTTTTAGCTCATCAATTGATAAGTAAGAGGTATTTTCCACAACGTGTCGAATTGTGATATTGCTATCAGGATTCAACTGTGTACTTTGGAGTCAAACTCATTGACCCATGTTTCATGAGTAGTAGTTCAGAAGAACCCATCTCTCATGATAATGAATGGTCCACCTAGCACTCATTGCATCTAGGTGATTCTCACAGAGGTGAAGCACTAGGCCTCCCTCGGAGGTCACCCATCCTAGTACTACTCCAGCTCAAGTTCACTTAACCAAGGATTTTTCCCTAAGGTCAAGCCCACTTAACTTGCAACCCCATTTGCAAAACCTTTAACAAGTGTTGTGCCTTATGAACCATTCATTATAGAGACCCTTTTATCTTATCAATTGATAAGTAGGAGGTATTTTCCATAGCGTGTCAAATTGTGAAATTGCTATCAGGATTCAACCGTGTAGTTTGGAGTTAAACTCATTGACCCATGTTTTATGAGTAGTAGTTCAGAAGAACCCATCTCTCATGATAATGAATGGTACACCTAGCACTCATTGCATCTAGGTGATGCTCATAGTGGTGAAGCACTAGGCCTTCCCGAGAGGTCACCCATCCCAGTACTACTCCAACTCAAGTGCGCTTAACCAAGGAGTTTTCCCCAAGGTTAAGCCCACTTAACTTGCAACCCCATTTGTAAAACCTTCAACAAGTGTTGTTCCTTATGAACCATTCAATATAGATCCCTTTTATCCCATCAATTGATAAGTAGGAGGTGTATTTTCTTATAGCGTATCAAATTGTGATGTTAAGTATCAAGATTCAACTATGTAGTTTGGAGTCAAACTCATCGGGACCCATGTTTCATGAGTAGTGCAGTCTGAGTAAGAACCCATCTCTCATTATAATGAATGGTCCACCTAGCACTCATTGCATCTAGGTGATGCTCACAGTGGTGAAGCACTAGGCCTTCTCGGGAGGTCACCCATCCCAGTACTACTCCAGCTCCAACGCACTTAAACAAGGAGTTTTCCCCAAGGTACAAAACTCTAATTTCTATCAAGATTTTGAAAGTTCCTACACACAACGAAATAATAGCACAAAATATTATATACTTGATGTTTCTATAAATAAATATAACTAAATAATATTAAGTGAATATTTTTTTTTGAAATAAAGAAAAAAATGGAAGAAAGAAAGGAGGTGAAGAACAAAAAGTCCTTAGTTTGTTTGAGAAGAGGAGAAAGGGGTTGGATTTATAGGAGCTTTCCTTCATGTCAATCCCTATTTTTGTATTTCAACCTACATAGGTAGCACATGATATAAAGAAAATAGTGGTGTCTGTGTGTGCTCTTACATGCAAGTGCTTCTTAAAATTTAAAAAATAATAATAAAATGAAGCTATAAATGTTTGAATAATTGGTCTACAAGAATGAACACCTAGTGTGTATGAGAGGAAATAAATGGAAATAGAGCTCTCTAAGTGCCACAAAAGAAGTTGAACACAAAGATAATTATGTGAAATATCAATAACACTAGAAATAAACCCAACATTTATTTGGTTGAAACCCACACATAAAATATCTATCCATTGTTCCATATAAATTTATAGGTGGAACCAAATAAATATTTAATGTGGTTGAACACATCTTGAAAGATGCACTACAAATATATTTATTGTACATAAGTAGAATAATTGTTTTCTGTACAACAACACCATTTTTCCTAACATCCTCCCATTTTTTGTATACATTGAATAAGAGTCAATAAATGAAATACATTATTATATCTCCACTATGAAATTATCTAGTTTTTATTTATCTCTCCCCTTATATTTTCTACCCAAATTTGGATTTATCTTGGATAGACTGCTATGTATAATCGTTGTCTTGCATTCCTTGATGAAATATCAAATAGTACTAGAAACCATAGATGAAATATTTGGACTCGCTTTAGGCTCCTACGTAGTGGTGAATGGGTCATGGCTTTATGATACAACCTAACACCTATACTAACTAAACCCTAGAACTAAGCTAACATTACAATTTAAATAATAAAACATTTAACTACTTAAATCAATGATGAAATAAACTAATTACATATATACTATAAATTGATTTGATTTAATGAGAATCAATTTTAATTTAAAAGCTAATATTGACCCAAACAGGTGACATAGTTGGTTAAGGGCTTTGGGTTCGTCCCATGTAGGTCCCAAAATCGATTCTCTCCCCTGGATGATTGATGGTTAGAGTCATGTCGGGTGCAATCTTAGCCCCAAAAGGACTACTCTCGCCTCAACTCACCTCCTCTTCCCCCAAAACTTTGCAAAAAAGTAAGCACAAGGCAAGGGTGGTTGAGTTCGCTAGGCTAAGTCACAAATCTATGCACTATACCACATGATTGGGGATACCTCTGAGTTATCAAAAAATAATAATTAAAAGCTAATATCATTTACATTTAATCATCAACTAAAGAAAAAGTCTCTTTGCGGAAGCTTCTGCAGCCTATCATGGTTTGAAGTTGGCTTATTCGAGAGGTTATGACAAGGTCTAGGTTGAGGGTGATTCCCTCAATATTATCAATAACCTTAAGAAGATTTCTTCTCCCTCTTCGACAATGGAATCCCTAATCATTGATGCCTTAGATATATTGGGTTCTTTCGATTAATGTTTCATTTCCCATGTATATACAGAGGGGAATAGCTTAGCTAATTTTTTTGCTAACTATGGGGTGAATGATTATATGGAATGGGGAGAACATGATCCCTTAATCTTTGAAGCACGTTCAATAATTCATAATGATTCACAAAGTGGATGAGAGGTTCCTATAGTGATGGGGTTTTTTCACATGTTCTTGACATGGCATTTCCTTCCGATTTGTAAATCCTTTAGAGGTAAAGCTATGTGGTTTATTTATGGGTTTAAGGCTCAAATGGCTAGGCATTCATTGTTCATAATTCCTCTCTGTCATATAATCTTTTCCACACAGATTGTGGGTAATTGGAAAGCTAAAGTTTACTCGAGGTTTCCTTGTATTCTCTGTAATTTCTCAAGGTTTCTTTGTCTCCTCTGTAAGTTTTTATTTCTGATGGGGTGCTTACCTATTGTAATGATGGGGGGTGATCAAAATCAAATAGAGCCTATCTCTAGTGACACTGTAGAATGCAATGAGAAGGTTTGGAGAATTTTGGAAGTAGGGGGAGTTACTCCCTACATGGATAATTTGCATGGCCATGATTTGAAGACGTCATAGGAGTTTCTTGAAGAATGGAAAAATCATATTTTACAAATTGGGGGAAATAAATTCAACACTATTGAGGATCTAATTGTAGAAATCACTGGCTTGTCAACTAATGGTAGAAAAGTCTACAGAGACAAAAATGAG
>VDFB02255344.1:0-17140 GCA_007258455.2 Sequoia sempervirens | reverse complement strand
CTATTGCATTGAAGCTGGGATTAAGAGGGAGTTCAATGTCCCTTATAATCCTCAATAGAATGGTGTTGCAGAGAGGAAGAACAGATCGATCCTGGAAGCAACAAAAGCCATGATTCATGACCAGGATCTGCAAACCTTCCTTTGGGCGGAAGCATCTGGGACAGTGGTCTATGTTCAGAATAGAAGTCCTCACTGTATTTTTGAGAACATGACTCTTGAAGAAGCCTTTATTGGGAAGAAGCCAGAAGTGAGTCATATGAGGATCTTTGGATGTCCAGTCTATATTCATGTACCGAAGGAAAAGATGACAAAGTTGGAGCCTTCTAGCAAGAAGGGGATATTTGTAGACTACAGTGAGACAGCTAAAGCTTATAGAATCTACATTCCAAGTCAGAAGCTGATTGAGATCAGTAGGGATGTTACATTTGAGGAAGGTGTTGCATTCAAAAGATCCAAGGGCACTCACATGGAGATTGATAATGAAGAATCTCCTTAGGATATGGAACTTGACCATACCCTTTGCGATTCAGAGGGAGACTTCAGAACCAAAAGAAGATAATGATCTAGTTGATCCCTTGGAACCTACTGATGGGCCTACCGATATTGTGATTGGGAGAAAAAGATCTCTTTGGGCTGGGCAAACAATGTAGGAGGCAGAAAGGTTTGCAGCTCTAAGAGGAACCTTCAGAGAAAGCAAGAGACCTCACAAGTTCTCTAGTTATTTTGCTTTGATGAGTCAGATTATTGAGTCCGAGCCTTCTAGTGTTGAGGAAGCTTCTTCTCAACAAGTTTGGAAAGATGCTATGACAAAGGAGTATCAGTCAATTCTCAAGAATGATGTTTGGGACATCATTCCTAGACCCAAAGGAAAATCTGTGGTATCTTCAAAATGGCTCTTCAAGATCAAGCATGCGGCTGATGGGAGCATTGAGAAGTACAAGGCAAGATTCGTGGCTAGAGGGTTCTCACAAAAAGAGGGAGTTGACTATGAAGAAACATTTGCTCCAATTGCTTGCTATACTTCTGTCAAAACCATTATTGCCATTGCTGCATCTAGAGGATGGAAGATTCATTAGATGGATGTGAAGACAACTCTTTTGAATGGTGTGATTGAGGAAGAAGTTTATATTGAGCAACCTGATGGATTCGAGGTACATGGGAAAGAGTCTCATGTTTGCAGTCAAGAAGACCTTGTATGGTCTTAAGCAAGCTCCTCGTGCTTGGTACGAAAGGATTGATCGTTACCTGTCAAGCTTGGGATTCTCTAAGAAAGATGTTGATTCTAACCTTATTTCAAGGTAATTGATGGTGAAGCATTGATTTTGGTTTTGTATGTTGATGATTTGATTCTTATTGGAGAAGAACACCTCATTATCAAATGCAAGGAGTTGGCTTTTGAATTTGAAATGAAGGATCTTGGGCTCATGCATTACTTCCTTGGCTTAGAAGTTTGGCAGAAGCCAGATGAGATGATTCTAAGTCAAGGGAAGTACACCATTGATATACTTAAGAGGTTTGGAATGATGGATTGCAAATCCACATCTACACCTATGGAGACCAACCTACATAAGTTGAAGGAGGCTGCATAGTTCAGACCTCGGGTGGATCCCAATGCATGTGCGCTTGATTGGATCTTTGATGTATCTAGTTAACACTAGATTCCGATATTTGCTATGCAAAGGAGTGCACTTAGTCGGGCTCATGGTGAATTGAGGTATGTACATCTTGTTGCAAAGAAAAACATATCCCCGAGATACTTTAAGTGGGTACAGCTTGGATATGGGTTGAGATATTCTTTTGATGGACTTGAGCCGCATTGGTTTTTTTGATTCCGACAAGGTGGAGTGTCACCGATCGGAAGAAAGTACCTCCTCGATGTTGTCAGCTTGGGATCCGCCACGATTCTAGAAAGAGGGAAGCAACTATCCAGAATTGAGTATAGAAGAGGCAAGAGTATATTGCAACATGGCAGCTCTAGAAGCAAGCAGGGCTTCAGAAGCTCCTTTGTAGGATTGTTCGACAATCAATGGAGCCTACTATCATTCATTGTGATAACCAGAAAGTTGTGTGAAGCTTTTTGTCAATCCCGTGGTTTCATGACGTGTAATCCAAGCATGTTGAGATCAAATACCATTATATCGAGATATGGTATTGAGGAAAGCTATATAGTTGAGGTATATTAGCACTGATGAGCAGACAACAGACATTCTCACCAAGCCTCTCTCTAGGATAAAGTTTGTGTACTTTCGAGATAAGCTTGGTATGGTGGAGAATACAGCCCTAACTGAGAAGGAGTCTCAGTATCAGTGATCCTCTTTAATGAGTTCTTCTTGTGAGAGAAGTTCGAGGTGAAATCCCTTGTTAATGCATTCTTCTCTGCAAGAGAAGTTTGAGGTTAAAGCCCTTGTTCCACCCTCTGGGAGAGCCATGGTGGATGTCATGTGTGTGACTCCATGACAAGCATCACGTGAGAGAGTCCCTGATGATTTTCTTGTACTTGTGTTTCACCCTCTGGGAGAGCCATGGTGAAAGTCATGTTGAGGTGGCAACATCACGCAAGTGATGAACACTTGTACATACCATACATGGTTGTAGCCATTATGGTTGATATCACGTTGAGGTGATATTTGATATCACGATGAGGTGATATCCTTCTTTTTCACACATGGGTGTAGCCATTGTGGTAGACATCACGTTGAGGTGATATGTCTTTTGCAGATGGAAGAATCATCCCTAGTTGAGAGGGAGTGTTGATGTTACTTAGCAGCTTCAGGCTGCTTCTTCTAGATCACACATTTAAAGGCAATTCAAATGATAGCCTTATCGGCTATTTGAATTGCAAGATTATCTCTTGAAGAAGGCACGACTTTAATGAAGACCGATCTGTTGAAGTGGCGCAACTCTTGTGAATGCATTTAATGATTATTTATTGTAATTAATATTTGTTAAGGAGGCACGATTCTCTAAGAGGTCGACCTCTTGATTAATAGAGTCGCATCTCTTTGTTGAGGCCGACTTGCTATGTGAAGAGTCACGTCTCCCCTATCCACTTTGTATTTATTGTCATTTGTTGCTTTCCATTTCATCATTCATTTCATTCACATTCACTCCATTGTATTCAAGTGCGAAGACATTCAAAGTGCGAATTGTCTCCAAGTCAGATCGGCATTTGTGTAGAAGGCAGAAATCCTCATTAGCAGTTTACATCACTTAGATGCTGTGATTATATCAGTTTGTGGTGCCTTATCTTTGGCCTTCATTGTAAAGGATTCATCCTTGAGATTTAATATATATATAAGAGATACATTATTGCTGGGTTTTTCTCCCTCAAGAGGAGGGTTTTCCCAGGGTATCTGCTGTGTTCTTGTGTTGAATTTGAATTAATTTTCTGTGCATTACATCTGATCATATAACTAACAGTTAACTGCTCTACCACAGAGAGGTTATCTCCTTTTTAAGAGTTTGTTGTGTAGTACTCCCAACTGATCCTTAGTTGTAATAGAATTTGAACGTAGTTCTAGAATCTAGACCAATCTAATGCCTCCCCTTTAAAAGATGCCACAAACAATCTTTGGTCTACATCCTAATGTGTAACATCATGGACAACACACAGATATGCAATATCTTGTAAATGGTCAGTGGGATTCATAGCGTTTTCCCCTGTACATAAGGGTAGAAATATTTGGGTAGAAACTGGAATAGCATTCCAGATAGCTGGAGCTATTGGTGCAACTGGGGGGTTCCATTGTACCACGACAGAAGTGTGATTCTTTGCCATGGTTGTATTATGAGAACTGACTTATGGCGGGTGTAATTGAAGGAGTTACTAGGGTAGCCTGAGGTAGGGTTTAAGGCTGTTGTCTCTTATTTGGAGATAAAGGTGCAACAAGAGCTTCAAGGTGTGCAGCTGACATAGATCTAGTAACAATCCTTGCTGTCATGGACCGTTAGGTTCCTCTTATTTGTAGTCACCAGGTGAATGGAGAATATGTTTTAGAGAGTAAAGCAGATTAAGATTTCTGTTATAACTTAAATCAGCATGGAATATAGGGTCCCACCAGGCATGTCAAAAACTATTGATGCCTAGATTTGTTTTGCAACTATCTTCACCATGCAAAGCATGAAGCGTGTTTGTACAGATATAGCATGTGATCTATAAAACAATCTCTGGGATTAAGAGATTAGCTTCTTATCTGTTCTAGCTTAAGCCTAATTTTGACAAAGAAAAAAGGAGGAATTGCTGAAGTAAATGACTAAAAATTAAATGAGGGGATGCGCTAGAACATATGTTTCCTTTTTAATCTCTCATAGAGCATTTTAACATACCAAATAATAGTCTACATAATCTAAATTAGAGCATGATCATGAAAAATCAAAAGATAATTTATCCATAAACAACTTTTAGAAGTAGGATAACAAGAATCTCAACTTTGTATATTGAACATAACAGATATTTACATAGTTACATTATGAGAAGCTGGTAAATTCCTGGACACAGAACATAAGTTCGTCTAGGGCTTAGAAACAAGGAAACTAGAAATAAAATTGTTTACAAAGCTTGTAGAGTTCATGTCCACAAAGCCTATCTGGTTACAAATAAGCTTTCTTTTATAGAAAAACCCAAAAAAACTAATGAAAATCCCCCCAAAAAATCCAAGGCACAAAACCTATGTTGATGAAGGAAATCTATTTTGAGTGTTGCATGACAAAATGAAAGAGAAGGCATGAATTCCTACTTGATTCGATCCCTTTGCAACTGCATATGGTTAGGATCGAGTGGGAAGGTTTGTTGTATGCCAAACTGCCTCTCTAATGTTATTAAAGCCTCTTTGAAATCCTTCCATGATCAAAATTCTGTTAGAAGACTTGTTGCATTAAAAGACTGTTAAGATATTTACCTTATTAATTGTGGGCTGTTAGATCTGACATTATGTGTTAAAATGGATGATTCCCACTGCTTCATGAAAAGTCAAGAATCTTTCTGTTTGAAACCTTGGTTGTATGCCATGTGGCATGTTGTCAAAAGTCTGTGGCCAAACACTGTTAACAATATATATGTGGACCCCACCGTTGATGAAGACCTCTCAGCACTGAATGGAAAGTAAAGTTATCATGGCTTCACCACTGCTGACGTGTCAACATGGCAGGACTTTTCTTTGATAACTTTCTGTCATCAGATAGCAAAACCCTGCATGTTGTTAGAGTAAAGGTAATCAACTGCTAGGGATTCTCCAAGCCTCCAAAGGCTTCAAAATGCTTAGTGGTGAGCAAGAACAAACATATTAGTACAGCAAAAATGGAATTTTTGCCATTGTAGTGAAAATTCAGTACAGTTGCTAAAGTAGATGGATTTATTGAAGAAAACTTTCATTAACTTGTCTTGTTTTAACATTCTTTCGTGCAGTCTAATATTTTAAATATGAAAATATTATGGAGGCTTACTAATGGCTTTAATGGTCTTTGACAGGCATTGAAGGTGGTATATATTATCCCCAGTCATAGCTCCTGGCTCTTTGTTCAGGGCCAGCAATATCAATTCCATGCTAAAATGTGTCTTGAGTCTGAGAATGTGCCTGAAAAAGTATTTGCAGGTAAAATTCATCAAATATTCAATTTAAAGCCACAAGTAATGCCAATAAAAGGCCAAAATTAAATGTTTGTTAATGGAGAGATGCAGAGAAAATCAATGTTTGGTAGCAGCAAATCTGTAAATGGCTTGCAAACTAGACAAGTCTAGTCAAGAGTTTCCACATTTGAGATTGTGCCTAAGCATGTATTGGCAGGTAAACTTCATCTATATTGCTAATAAAAAGAAAAAAAAGATGTTTTTTAATGGAGTGATATAGAGAAAATCAATGTTGTGTAGCAGAAAATCTGTAGACCATCTATTAGTTTAGACAAGTCAAGTCAAGAGTTTCCACATTTGATATTCAAGAATTAGCTCTGACACATCGTGGGCATGTGAATGTCAATTTGCTGTGTTCGACTGCAGGATTCTTCTTTAGATAATCAGTGAGCTTTGATTATCAGGGCTATTTTTCTATTGATTGAGTGGTAATCAGAATGGATAAGCCTTTACTGATGCCAGCTTTGGACACCCAAAGAGATGAGCTTTTGAATAAAGTCTGCCAGGAAGGAGGCTTTGCATATGTTGCCTTGGAGATGCTTGCAGCAACAGGGGATGTTCATGCTGCAGAGGCAGCCCATGACATGGCTTGGGAACAGTTGCATTCAGCCCCATGGCATTCAGTTGAGCCAGTTTGGCGAGATGCCTATTCCCTCTCTTGTCTCCACATGGCATCTTTATATCACCGTGATGGAAAAAGGGAGGAAGCCTTGCGGATTCTGGACATGGGTTTGATAATGGGTGGTCCTCTTCTTCGCCTTGATTTAAATTCTGCTATATCGTTGCTCCAAGGAGGGTCAATTTCAACAAGTACTGATATTGATGAAGCAGAATGTGTTTCTCCAGCTGTAAAGAAAAATGACTCAGGTATGCCAGCTGCTGTTGAATCAGAGGAAACTGTTTCAGAAGAGAGATCAACCCAAAGTTTCTCCAGACAGAATCATGATGCAGGCAGTTCTGTGCCTTATGAGGATATTGGATTATTGTTGAAGGAAGGCGCTGCATCCTCTACCAAGCATGGCTCACATAAGGAGAAACGTAAATTTATAACTTTGGACACATCTAATGAAGATTCTCAATCGTACAAAGATTCTCATTTTTTGAAGGTTTGTATTGTTTGTTAAATATCAAGTGACTTCATGTGTGAACAAAATCATCAATAGGCACCTGCTCAGGAATTGGATAATGTACTTTTGTGTGACACATATGATATATGGGACAATGCAAGCAGCAGTGTAGCATGCTAAGACCTATAGATGCAACAGACTACTAATTGTCTTAAAAGCACATCCAAATAAATTACTCAAAACTGTCTATGAATTTAGTTTCTTTGCATGATATGCAGGGACCTTAGAGACAAAACATGTAAATGGTGAATATTATCAATTATTTTTACCTGTTGCTTATAAATTATCTGCCTGGCAGTATTTGACTATTTGGGGGTGTAGTTGGTTCTTGATCTGAATAATCTACTGGTGATTTTTTTTTTTTATGTTAGATATTAATGATTGTTGACTTCTGAGAAGCAGTTATTCTCTTTAAATTTGAAAGTTTTCTAAATTTTTGCTTTGTTTCTGATAATCACTATATTAGGAATAAGTTACTTTCATTATGATATAATTAATGGTGCTTTGTGATTTTCATACAGGTGCTTAAGGGTCTACCACATGGATCTCTGTGCTTTAAATTAATTGAAAAAAGGCATTTGTTGTCTCTCGAGACCTTCCTCTGTGACTTCTTTCTACTTTGTCTTCCAGTTGTAATCAGTGGTGCCATGTCACATTGGCCCGCAATGAACAAGTGGAAAGACATGGAGTACTTAAAGAGGGTTGTAGGGGACCGCACTGTTCCAGTTGAGGTGATTTTGTTTATATTTTTGTGAATGTAAAATTATCTTCTATTTATGCATGCAAGGTATTACAGGGATGGGAGAGAATAAAGAATTCACCATTAACTTAAATTGGAATTAGATTGAATGGTGGACCATTTAACTGTTTTGATGTCTATACTCCAATATGCTACTGTTCAAATTATTTTTGTGTCTAGATCTTTTAGTGAAGATGCATATTTCATACAACCATGAGTACATGATCAGTTTTTTGCCATTATAAGAGAATCAAGCATTTGAAGAAGGACAGAGTGTTGCTAAATTGTTGGGAATTCATATATTTCTTCAACCACAAGTACATGATCAGTTCTGTGCAATAATAGGAGAATTAAGCAATTGAAACAAGAACAAGTGTTTTTGAATTGTTAGCAATTATTGAGATTCCCCTATATCTGTATAAAATTAGTATTTTGGGATATCTTCAAAGGTCAATGTCATGTGTCTGATGGAATGAAGCAATGAATACTAGAAGTAGTTCTTGGGATCAAGATCAAATCAATATTATCTCATGTGAAATATCCCATCATTTGTACATGTGGTAATTTCATTTATCAATGTGTTTGGTGATTCAAGAGTGCTTCTGGCTTTAACTGTGTGTTAGATTTTTGCATCAATGTTTCAGATCACACTCGATTCATCATCCAAGGAGTAAGAAACTTGAAATATATTGCAGACTTTGGCTATTTAAAAACAAAGGAGGGGAAGGAGAGGAGTGGGAAACAAGAGTCAAAGGGAGAGAGAAAAACTTAGAGACAAATAAAACCAGTATTAGAAAGAAGATTCAATAAAAGAAAATAAAAATTAAAAAAATTAATAGGAGAAACGATAGTTTATTGATATACTAATGCTATTATAAGAAACTTAAATCGGATAATCGTTATAATAAAGATATTACAATACCTTACATTATTAGAAATATTATATTAATTAAACTAATCATAGCTAAAAAAATATATCATATGTTTTGCGTTTATATTGTAAGTGAAAAACACATTGTGACATGTTTTGTGTTCATTTTGGTTTCCAAAATTGACATGATATTCATAATACTTCCCTGTTCTATAGGCCTCTTTGCCCAATGCTTATAAGAGTTCAATAAAAGTATCATCAACTTTCAGAAAGTTTCCTTGATAGATGCTGAGGATTGCTGTTATGCCCTTTAGATTCATGGCTGATTCTGGGTTCGGGTTTGGGTTGGTCACTCTGAGTACAGGCAGGGCCTGTAGTGACTTTCTTTCATTTCTTTTTTGTTTTTGATTTTTGGTCTTCATAAGTTGACTGGTCAACCTGAAAACCTAAGACTAAACCCTAAATTGGACCTCAAAACAACTTAAAACATGTATATATATCGTAATCTGAACTTAATTGCTGTTTCTAGGCTAAAATATGTATATATTGATGATTTTTTGTATTTTTTTTCTGTACAGATGTACCCAAAACATATCCAACCCCACCCTTTTTTTGCTGTTACCATCCTATTTACCCCATACCGAAACCTGAATCTGAACCCAAACTTGTAACTTAGCTTAGAATATAAAATCAACCTCGGGCATTTCCTATAAGAGAATTAGCTTTCATAGTAAGGGTTACCTAACTTTTGCCTGGATTGCATAGGATGAAAGAAACTAGCAGAAATGTAGCAGCAGTGCACAAGATTGGTAAAATCTTGTCTCATCTATTGTTCAGGTAAAATGCTGAAATATGTAGACATTAAAACAAACTTTGAATATCCAGCAATCGCCAAACAAACAAAAGAGAACAATTCCTATCTCCTTTATACATGCTTTTCAATCTTCTATATTTAACTCATATAGACAAAAATATATATGAGAGGGGAGGGGGGGGGATTGGGGTGAATCAATATATTAACAAATTTTTACCCTCTCAACTTTTATCAACTTTAAACTCTAACACAATATCAACTATGCAAGAATATAACAATATGAACAAGTTGACACCAAGATTTTACGTGGAAACCCTTACGGGAGAAAACCACGGTACAAATAATGTACTTTATGAATTATATAAGTTTTACAATGAATGTAGGCACCAACCTACTTGAATCACCAACTTTCACAATTTAGTAGGCACCAACCTACAAGGAGCACCAACTCCTAAAGTTCGTAGGCACCAACCCCCACTTGCCAAGCACCAACTTAGCAAAAATAATAACTTAAAGAACAATGTTCCACCTTCAATGTTGCTTCTACAACGGATGATGGACAATTAAGATCTCCTCTTCAATACCACTCTTCCTCTTGAATTTATCTTCCTTGAATGATCTCCAAATATCTTCATATATTTTCTTTTTCAATTCTTCATACAATGCTGCTTTAATAAATTGATACAATCACTTCCATATGTATTCCTTTTAGATCTGCTTATACTTCTTTCAAATCTGCATGTTCTTTGTCAAGTTTGCATTCATCAAATATTTATATCACCTTTATCCAACCTATCTATATTCCTTATCAAATCTGGATCATGTAGTCTTCACAAATATGCCCATAGAGTCTTCATAAATCTGCTCATACAATCTTCACAATTCCTTCACAAATCTGCTTCAACTTTCTCCATAAATCTGGTGTATATAATGTATTTGTTCTTCTTTTACTCCACAACACACACTTTTCTTCAAATCTGTTTATTCCTCTTTTCAAATCTGCACATATATATGTCTGATTTATCCCTTGTTTTTATGACACAATCATGCTGGTGTATATATGATGTAACTTATTTTCTCCACATATATCTTATTTTTCACCACAAGACTGTTGGTGTATTAATGATTAATCTTTTTCTTTACACAAATCTGCTTCAACTTTCTCCATAAATCTGGTGTATATAATGTATTTGTTCTTCTTTTACTCCACAACACACACTTTTCTTCAAATCTGTTTATTCCTCTTTTCAAATCTGCACATATATATGTCTGATTTATCCCTTGTTTTTATGACACAATCATGCTGGTGTATATATGATGTAACTTATTTTCTCCACATTTATCTTATTTTTCACCACAAGACTGTTGGTTTACTAATGATTTATCTTTTTCTTTACACACTACACCCACACTCCACACACATCATCCTCTTCAAATCTGAGTTTGAATCATATATATATTTTGGTCAAACATTGTACACTTTGTTGGAGCAATACGTCTCTTTGAATCTGCCTTTTGAAATCTAAAGTTTGCACCTTTTCAAATTGTAAATTGCACCCATGCTTCTTAAATCTAACTTTGTATTTAATGATAATTGTTTGCTTTGTTTGATCACACCATTTCATCAATCGCTGCCTTGTGTTATTTATTTGTTTGTCTTATGAAAACATAATCGCACCCTTCCATGTTTTAATGAAGTTGCATCAAAAATAAATCGCACCACTTTATGAGTGAGGCGCTTCTATTCATAATTGAATCACACCTTTTGGAATGATCGTGTCTTTTTATTTTTCATTAACCACATCATAGATAAGACTTTTGTCTTATTAATAGCTGCCTTCTATTAATATAAATCGCTGTTCCTTTTTGTCTTATCTAACTTTTGTCCTTATCTGAACTTTGTCCTATATGTTATTTGTCTTTTTCTCCGCTTTTTGTTTTATACATGGTTGAAAAATCCTCGCCAATTGCAAAAACTCGCCAAGCCCGAAAATAAAAAAAACGCAAAAGTACGGAAAAAACTCGGAAAAACTCGGCAACTTAAAAAATTGCTTAAACTTCATTAAAAACACATTTTTTTTGCAAAATTCAAAGATAAGATGCATCCAATGAGTCAATAAAATGAGTAAATAGAAGAAACAAGCTGAATCTAGTTATATTTGATTGATTTGAAAGAAAATTAGATACAAAATCGCATCCCCATGTGGAATGCTCAATACGCTGATACTGATAGTCTGAAACAAAATGAAAATAGCAAATAGTTTTTGTAAAACTGAAAGTAAATACAACATTAATATATTTCAGCTTTTACAAATTCACATCTTCCTCTTCCCATGTCTAGTACTTCTCACTACGGGAGAGGGTGTAGTCGTAGGCATCTGTTGTGGCTGCTCAACCTCCATCCTGGGTGTAGAGGCTACTGCTGGTGGCTCTGGCACTGCCAATGACTCCTCCTCAGGGTCATCCTCAATGTCATCCAATGAGAATGCAAATCCACCCCCCTCCTCCATTGCCTGTAGCTCAAAGTCATAGATCTCATCCTCGGAAAACAATGAAGGTCGATCATCTTGCCCTGTCCAATCATTGTATGGATCTATCTCATCCAAATCAATTGGATCATCTGATATTTCCTTAACCTGTTTTGTGCGCAACCGAAGATTATATTGCACATATACAAGGTCATTCAGGCGTTTTTGAGCTAGTTTGTTCCTTTTCTTTGTATGGATGGCCTCAAACAAACTCCAATTACGCTCACAATTGGACGAACTACAAGGCTGTGATAAGACACGGAGGGCAAATTGTTGGAGATGTGGGGTATTTCCACCCCAATTTGACCACCAAACATCTACAAAAAACAAATTAAGAGTTACAAGAGAACTTAGAAACTTAGAAAGGAAAGTCAAAACTCAAAAGTTGAAAACATATTTTATCAAATTATCAATATTTGTAACTTGTAAATTTCAAATTTTATACCTGGTGGCTGATTGTGTATTGCTCTCTTTGCTAGCTCTAAAGAGAAGAGTGCACCCCTTTTTTCTCTATAACTTTGGATTTCATTAACAATGAGGTCTCCCGCATCAAGGTCAGGTGACATCCTTTGAATGCACTTCATGAGGCCCTCCATAACCTCTCCAGTAGGATCTGAGTAGGTGCTTGAATGGAAGAAATGAGGGTTCAAGAAGTACCCTGCTGCATGGAGGGGTTGGTGGAGTTGATGGTTCCACCTCCTGTCAATAATCTCCCAAATGGGATCAAATTTGAGGCTGTCCCCTTTATAATAATTTCTTATAGCCTCCTTGGCCCTATCCATGGCCTCATAAAGATATCCCATTGGGATTTTATCCCCATCCACCAAGCGGAGCACTCTAACCAAGGGCTCCGACACCTACAAATTACAATATAAAAATGCAAAAAGATTAGAGTTTCAAATTTACAATGAAAGACATTAAAAAATTTATTCAATTTGAATTCAAATTCAAAGTTTTGAAATTGAAGTTACCTTCACAATCTCTGCTGCCCTTTGTGCAAATTGGGTATCAAACACAATTTTTGACACCTTATCTCCTTCAGGCTTCTTCGAATAGGTTGAGTCCATCCATGGTTGACTCACAAACATTTGTTTTAAAGAAGTCAAAGAACTAAGAATGCTTTGCAACGTTAAGAAAATCGTTGCAAACCTTGTGACACCTGGCCTCACCAATTCTTTCCCATGGGTGTGCTCCCTCATCAAGCGAAGAACCCAAGGGTGATTGTAGATATATTTAGTGATCCTCCTCGCGTCCTCTACAACTGGTGTGACCCAATCTAGTTTTCCTATGTCCTCCAAAAGAAGGTCAAGGACATGGGCTGCACATGGTGTCCAAAAAATTGAGGGGTGTCTATCTTGGAGGAGTCTTCCTGCTGCCACATATGCTGCTGCATTATCAGTTATGATTTGCACAACATTTGCAATCCCCACCTCCATGCAAACTTCCTCCAACATCTTAGCCAAATTTTCTGCACTTTTTACAATGTGGGAGGCATCAATTGATTTTAAGAACACCACCTCTTCTTTGCATGCAACCAAGAAATTAATGATGGTACGGTTTTTTCCATCTGTCCACCCATTAGAAAGAATAGAGCAGCCATATTTTTGCCATTTTTCTTTTTGCTCCTCTACTGCTGCCCTTGCCCTTTCAGTTGCATTAGCAAGCAACCTACAAGTACAAAGTGAAATTAAGTACACAATTTTAATTTGTAAACAAAAAAAATAGCTTAAATTCATCATAAATTAAACTTAAAAAACATAAATTAAAGAACATAAACTAACCTCCCACTCAAGTCCATGCGAGAAGGCGCCTTGTAGCCTTTTCCTGCAACTGTCAATGTGGTGACCAAATTCTGCCAGTAAGGAGAACTCGCCACATTGAAAGGGATATTGTTAAAATACCAAAAATCTGCACAAGCAATGTCTGCTTGCTCATGCACCTCCCTATTCCATCCAGTCGCCTCTAAGGAAGGTTGTGCACCAGGTGTGTTTCTAGGCACAAAATAACTATCCAACCGTGTAGGTCCTGCAGTTGCCCCTACCCCTGGTGCTCTACTAGAGGAAGATGAAGGGATGGAGGTCGAGGCGTTAACGGATTGCCTTGACCTTCGCACACGTGGGCCACGAAGAGAACCCACTATCTCCTGAGTAACATCATAATCATCATCCGACTCAATTGGAGCACCTTGAGAAGAGGCAATGGCTGCTTGCATTGCTGCTCTTGCCTTCTCTCTTTGCACTTTTTTTTCTTCTGCAGCTGAAAGTATGGCATTCATATGTCTTTTTATTTCTTCTGTGGTTTGAGGACATTCCTTAGCATCACGTTGAGGGATGCCTGCAAGGTGGTACTTGAGGCGATTGATGCCTCCACGATATACTTTTTTACATGGAATGCAATATACTGTGCCAGGTATGGGTCCTAGATAAGCATACTTCCAGGCAGGATCTCTAGCTCCTGGAGGACGTTTGCCTACAAATCCTGCAGGCACGGATGGGACAGAGCCTGAGGCAGAAGCGGGTTCAAAAGCCATTATCAATTAATTATTAACCTACACAAAGTGAAAGTCAAAGCACAACTTGTTAGTTTTTGATAGAAAATTTAAAAACAAGCTAAATTAGATTAAATCAAAAGAGATTACTTTAAGTTTAAATTACTAAAAATCTATCACTAGATTCTAAACATTTTCATAACAAAAAAATTGGATTTAAAAAAAAAATAATAACTAGGGTTTCAAAAAAATGTGAAAAAATGTAAAAATCTGAAAATTACTTCAAACTAGTAAAAAATTAAGCTAATCTAAAAGATTGCAAGCATGTTATTCAACAAAAAAGAGGATTCAAAACAAAAAAAATAACTAGGGTTTTAAGAAAATTTAATAAAAATGAAAAAATCAGCAAAATATGTAAAAAAATCAAAAAAATTCATAAAAAAATCTTGTTTTCATGAATCTAAATCTTGTTTTGATGAATCTAAATGCATTTAAATCATTTTCACACTACATTCAGATGATTTTTAAACATAGAACCAACAAGAATGAAGAATTTTTTTTAAAAAAAGAAAGAATAAAAAAAATGAGAAACCCTACTTGGAAATCCAATTTGCCTTCTAAATTCGATGTAAATGCCCTTCAAATCTTGTCTTTTGGATGTAAAATTGCTGCAAATGAGTGCACAATGCCTTGGAGATGTTTTTTGTTGAGTGTGGAATGAGAATGAATGAAAAAAAGAAACTTGAAATCACTTTTTGAAGTCTGCAGAATGGTTGCGCTGGCTTTAATCCGGCCATATTTGGAAAACTCCGCCAAAAGCACGAATTTAGTTTTCTTAGAATGCACGCGAGTTTTCCAAAGGCTTTTATTAGTCTTGAAAATTCGCTAGGCGCTCTTTTTGCCCCGTGAGTCGCTTATAATTGCCCGAAAATCACCGTGCCAAAAACTTACACTTTTCAAAACCTGAGTTTTGGCTAGCCCTTGGTATCTATGGTTTATATGCTTGAGAAATATAATCGCTGCTTTTTATTATGTTAATAAACAAACATTGCTGCCTTCAATATATTCTTTATTAACATTAATCACTATTCTGTTCAATATAAACCCAGTCATGTTTTTGGTTAACTATTTCCAGCAATTACCCCAAATCTTTGAATGGGATTATTTAAAGCTTTGCTGACTTCAACTTTATTTGTAACTATGAACATGATATCCTTGACTGTAATGACTGTAGCTTGGGTTTCCTTGTTGCATACTTGATATCTTTATTTATACGCCTTTGAGTGCTCTTTAGCAACATTAACATTTCTTCCATTGTATCAAAATGACTGTGTTGCTGCTTGTCATTGGTGACTTGATGGCCTTCAATGGTTAACAATTGATTTATGTATTGAATCATCCATATTTTAATGATCAATGATATCACACTAGACAATGTATCCCTTCTTGACTTGACATCAATGACAATTTCCAACAATTATAATTCAAATTCTAATGTTGATACCCCAAAATTATCAGACAATGGTTATCGTATGTGTTGATATCCTACAACCACTATTTCCAACGCTCCTCGTAATTCTCTCATTGGACTAAATTTGATATCCTTTTTTTTAAAACACCATAAACCCTAGCTCACAATAATAGTTTGCACAATTATACATAAATATAAAATCAACCCAGAAATTGCAGTATAATAGTTTATACTTTATTATCTAATTCAGATACAATGTTTAGAGTATAGCTCAGAAAAGTCCACATTTATCTTTGGCAGCAGCTGCTAATTTATGTCTATGTCTGCAGCAATCTACTTCTTAATGAGATGCTTCCAAATTTGCCTGATATCCACCTTATAATGCCATGACCTGCTACTAGATGAAAGGATATTTTACTTCAAATTGTAATTAATCAAATTTACACAATGGTGATCTCCATGCGAAATCACTCTAAAGAACTGTGGGTTTTGGTCCTCCAATTCCAGATCTAGTGGGTTTTCGTCTTCCAATTCCAGACGTAGAAAGTTTTTCGTCCTTAGGTTTATTGAACTGTAGTTCCATGCTCTACAAGAAGTAGAAATAAGTTAATAAAATATTTATCAATGGTACTCCTCCTTGCTTGGTCTCTCTTAAATACCTTTTTCCTCCAATAGGCACAACTCTTCACACGCCCCTTTATATTATTGAGAATAAACTTCAATTATAGTTTTCAGTTTATTATATTAATTAACCCCTTTTGGAAATGGTCACCTTAAATACAGTGATTTGTCTTCTAATTTGCCATTTCCTTCTTATTTCATAAAATTGCAATTTCATTGAAGAGCTGTGTGTGGTGGCAACTCCCATGAATGCTGTGATTAATTTTAAGAAAACTTGATAGTTGAGTGGGAAATGTTCTACAGATTTGCATATGCCAAGATGAGGACTGAAGAAACCTGGTAATAACTGCCAAGGAGAGCCTGCTGTTATCTGATTCATTGGCTGTTTGCTCTGCAAAACTCAGAGAATACAACAATTTTAATAAAATGTATCTGTAAGTACATCCTGCCAATATTTGTTTAGTAATGGAATTTTCGGAGCTCGAATTCCATTTTGAAGAGGGGACATTACACTCAACAGCAATTACTGGCTTAAATACAGAAGAAAAATGTTTTGTGAACATATTTGCCAGTGGATCTTGGCTTGCAAAATTTATTGACTTGTTTCCTCTATCTTATCTCTTCTTCCTGATGAATTTCTTTATACTTGTGTCCGCATGACAAACTGATTCCTCCTAGTTAATCGCACATTAAATGTCACAATTTTTTTGATATTGCTCTAACTGGTGGAAGCTGCATTAACCCAAAGCTACTCTTGACAAATTGCTTGTCTATGAGATAGTTCCTGGTCTTGGCATATGTAGCCTACTTCAAGCTATTTAAAGGCTTGGCCAATTATAAACCTTTCTTCCTTAT